>UZAF01020705.1:0-11473 GCA_900617895.1 Haemonchus placei | reverse complement strand
CAAAATACAAGACTAATAGCATGATAAAGTATGTATGCAATGAAGGAACTTAGAGATTACAGTAGAGGCTTTCGCTATATCGCAAGGTATTCAACCGAGAGAAAAAGCACATAAAAGAGAGTTGTCTTATGGCGTCCCCTACAGACCCTTTTATAGCGTTCAATGGTTTGTGAACATGCACGGACTTGTAAAGTCCCAACTTTTGCCGCGATACTGTATCTAGACGCCCTTTAATCTATTAGGTCGCGCCTTCCGCGACATAGAGGGTGATGTACCCCCTACTACCGTTAGTTCGTCGTCCTCCAAGGTTCGCTGCTGTAAGAGTTTATCAGAGCAGGTTAAGGCATCAGTAGACCACGTACACCCCTCACGTGGTTAGGGTCCTTGCTATCCAACGACTTTTTATTTCTCCATAACTAAAGATTTAAGAGGTTCTGAGTTACAGATGTCACAGCCTGTTCATGGTGGTGGTACGGTCTTCACTGATGTCAAATCGACCGTGATGCCAACAAAGGTTATTTTTGTGACCTTAATTTCAGATTTTTATTTTTTTTGAGTTTTTTTCAGTGACTTCCGTGATAAGAAATGGCTGGAGTATACTGCTCAAAGGAGGTATTAAAAATAGAAAGAAAGGGGGGGGGGGGGGGGGGAGGTGATGAAAGCGATCATGTCGTTGAAGCATCGGTTTGGAGCTCAACGATTGGCAGTGGAAATGATCATATATGTACTCTAATGTAATTCCTTCCAAAGTCCTAACCTCCTCCTCGTGCACCACAGTGGATGTGTCGTTTCCTAACTTCACCCCTAATAAGATGTCGTATCTTGTTGGTGAAGCATCGCAATCGAACCGTATTTGGCATCCACTCCCGACAGGATCGAATTCTAAAGACTAAGAATTCGCATCGGTTGTCGTTGAAACCATAAATCCATCGAAATGGAAAGAAAGAAAAGATGACGACAACGTATAGACCAGAAATATAAACGAAGGGATCGGTCATTATGGCCATTAGAGCGAATGTTCCAGAGGTTCTAAAGAGAGTGTGTAAAGTGTCAATGGTTCTTCTTGAGCGATATCTTGACTTTTCAAAGAACATCGTCGTAATCAGAAAAGGACCGGTTTGGTATATCAGAAATTTCATAACCAAAGCGTCTTTCCGTTCATAGTAACGCCCCCATAGTATTGCCCCTACTTAGCCTCCAACTTCTCTGTTACATTGACCTCGGCATGATTGTTGTGACTAGAATATTCTTGTGCTGTGCGAGGTTGTTAGGTGGAACAATTTATCAAGTCAACGGCCTATCGTTCCGACGTTATCATCTTCTTGAAAGGCCTAAAGCAACACGAGACTATTTGCACAGTATCCAAAACGCGTTACCTCTTCTGGCAGATGTAACGACGAATTCAGAACTCAATATTCGAAGCCCAACTCACCATGGTTCCACCGCTCAAGCGGATATAATAAAATCCGCTATCGCCACAGGCGACTGTCAATAGCGAAGGAGACTTTTTGGCTGTCTCCCTTATACTTGTGATAAGGAAGATCACGTTATGATGCTACTGAGTCACAAGTCGCAGTGCGGTATATAGGGCAAAAGATCGTTGGTTATGGACGGACACTCATCTCTACCGTTCATTTAAGGATTTCTTTAGAAAATCTAGAACGCCTCCAATCCCTTTCTCGCTGAAATCTCCGTCTCCTGCACAAATATCGGGCTCCATAGTAAATGCTCCTATTTACCTGCAATATTTGATTCTTCAGAATGATGCACTGTTCTGGTACAACCTTTACAAACACGGAGATGGTGATTCAAGGACACGCCATGCAGCTTGCCCAGTTCTTGTCGGAGTGAAATGGGTATGATTGCCATTGATTGGATTGATTCAACTACACCCTCTACGCCATTAAAGAGGTTATGTTTCCCAGGTCTCAAACAAATGGATTCACGAGCGAGGGAACGAGTTCCGTCGTCGATGCGGCATAAAAATGTCGGACTACGAACGGTATGCCACCAGCGGCCAGTCTCATGTCGTCCTCCAGTAATCGCTCTAATTTTTGCTCTTTCAGATTCGTCGGAGATCTTGGTTTCGGTCCAGAGCCAAGAGTTGCTCCGAATCTCAGTCCGATCCTATCTAAGGACATATTCAACACTATCTAACGGCTCTAAATATTGCTCAACGTGGTTCTTTTCTTTTTTCTTTCATCGTTTTCCTTTTTCTTCTGTGGTTTTCTCGGGTGGTGACTACTTGTTCACACGAATGCCTTGCCAAACGGTTCATTGCCATTTGTTGAATTCTCTTTCATTACTATTTACCGCCAGATAGTTTATTTGGTTTATCTTGCCATTATCATTGTTATTGTACCCCCCTTTGAGAGCAGCATAATGCCCCAGCACTCACGGGCTAATTCCGTACCATGTTATATTGTTTTGGCACTTTGCCATAATGTCACTCGTCGTTATTGTGAATTATTTTTTACACGTCTATCATATATTACAGATACATTTTATTATATTATTGAAAACGTCGAAGAATGGTACGGTTCGAATAGCCCAGTGGGTGCTACTTGAAACTTACCTCCTACATAGAGAGGGTGTGGTTAGCACTGCTTGGTGTTAGAGGCGTTCGGACAAAAAATCCTTTGAAATCACAAAATCTCAGCTCAAAGCCAATATTTGGCGACTTGCTGGTTGTTTCAGATGCTGCTCTCATGGTACAGAAAGCCTCCGAGGGGCTGGCTGGGAAACATTCAGTCAAATTGTGCAGGACAGCCATTAGCATATTTATGACGAATTCGCTTTCAATTATTGGCATTTACGTCCCAAAAGCTATCGCTACCTCTCAAACGATTCCCTAGAATTGTTACTTCCATTTTAGTTTCACTAGGTAGCATTATGTGTATCAATTGGTTCGTGGCCAATGGAGAAACGTTGGGTAATAATCTCCGCATCAGTGAAATGCCTCAATTTGCCAATTTCCCTCGATAATGTTTTAGGTTGAGTGAAATGTCCGTTTCGATACTGTTTCAACTTACGACCCTCTTTACAACAGAGTTTTTTTAGCAGAACTTTTACTACGTCCAGTTGTCCTTGACCTACTCGCTAGTTACGGACACCGCTTCCCCAAAGTTGATGTAACCTTTGCTAGAACGACTGGAGATCTGTTTTGAGATGTTTACGCTTAGTCTTCCTCTAACCGTTCCGGAATTAAGTAAGCGCACCAAACTAGTGACCGTCGGACGGTGTGAGGGTGGGAATGAGATGGTGTGGGAGTACCCGACATTAAGCTTCTGCGTAGTTCTTATATATGTGAACGTTTCGTGCAGTACGAAAACTCACCCGTGAGCGTAGGTTCAGACTTATGACGCGTTGAAAATACATTCTGCGGTAGAAGGTCAAGTTTGAGATGGGTTGGGCACAGGACAAAAACTATGGCGAGTGTGGTGCTTTAGGAACGAAATGGTCGCGTCGCGGTGNGGGAATGAGATGGTGTGGGAGTACCCGACATTAAGCTTCTGCGTAGTTCTTACATATGTGAACGTTTCGTGCAGCACGAAAACTCACCCGTGAGCGTAGGCTCAGACTTAGGAGGCGTTGAGAGTATATTCCACCGTAGAAGGTCGAGTTTGAGATGGGTTGGGCACAGGACAAAAACTAGGGCGAGTGTGGTGCATTAGGAACGAGGGGGTGAGAGGGGTGTCGCGCGCGAAGAAATGTTGCAGGATGCAGCAGTAGGTAAGAAATAAAAGAGCAAAAGTACTAATGGTAGAATTATGCATAAAATAATGATCGCATATCGGTTGAGCTGTATGAAGAACGCTAGAGCTGTAATAACGGCGAATGAGTGGTCCGCGACAGCCGCGTGCGGCGAATCGACTACCCAAAATCGTTCCTAACGCCCGTCTCCCCTATAGGGCACACATTAGTTCAGGGGTGGAACACGTACCCGATTATACTCTATGAGGGGAATGGCTTAATGTTGGCTCCTCTGTGCTCACTTGTATAACCATAGGCCCCAATTCACAGTGGGTGTGCACTGCCGTGAAACTCGCTTCACTGTGTTTTCTACACTTAGGGTAGTTCAGAAAAATCAGTAAACAGCCTGCCGTTGCAATTTGAAGGTTTTTTTTTCAAATGCTTCAGGTATTGCCCCCATAAAATCGATGGCAAGAAAGATGAAGTGATAATATCCTTGCACTCAGTTGATTGGGTTTCATAGATGGCGATGATTCGAACTCGGCAACCAGAAAACTATTGAACACTCAAGAAGCTTTACGCTTCGATGAACTCGAATAGGATAATTTTGATGTTTTTTTATCATTTTTTTTTATCAAACTAAGGAGAAACTAAGAAATAAACAAGACCTTTATTTGTTTCCGTTGAAATGCAAGTTGTATAGGCTTGCTAGGACGTGGTTACTGTGGCCTTAAGTTGGCAAGGTATTCGTTAAGGACCTTGCGTCACACTACTTAGCGACAGCCGTTTTTCAAAAAAACCACCCAAACGGATAAAAGGGCGACGGTTCGCGGTCGTTGAGATCGCCCTGTTTTTAAGTTCCCTACTTCCGGGGCCAGTGTATAAGCCGTTCAATATTTCTTATGTAATTTCTAATGCTCAGCCATGCAGTGCTCCTTTGTACCGTACCCAAAACGTCTGAGTGAGGTATTAGGTTTGCCGGTCTTGCTGACAAGTTTGATCAAAAAGTTCCAATTTTTTCTGTAATCCACTCCACATACAGTAGCGCTCAAAAGTCTTCGGTGGAATACTTTGACGCTTTTTCGTTCATTGCTTTTTTGCTAGTAAACCAAATCGCGCAAAATTTGGATATGTTTAACTAGTGCATATTTCATCCTGCCCAACACTATTTGACTGCGACCCTGCAATATCCACAGATAGAGCAAGGTGTTTGTTACGGTAGCAGATTTTGCTAAAGGTAAAGTTATTGACATATGCATTTATTCGCACCTCATGTGCGTTTTTCTCATCTATTGTGTTCGGCATTACCGCTCGTACACTTCAGACATGACAAAAAGGAAAGAGATTCCAGAAGGACCATCATCTGTATTTTCAGTCGATTTTGAGTTCATGCTTTTTGGAATATCTGGAACATGATCAGATCGCAAGTTCATAGTGATAAATATTCACAGTACACCCACGCTCCAAATATAAAAATTTCGCATGACTAGATCCAGTAGGAAAGGAGTTACGACAGAAAAGTACGGCTGAAGAACCATTTCACCGAAGACTCTTGAGCGCTACTGTATGTCGCCCTCCCGCTCTTCGCCATCATACGAAGATCGGCTAGTCTTACATTATATTCGAACAACGCATTCTCCGCGAATTGTAGGTGAATTATGAGATGTTACACGCTGTGCTACTTGCGAGCTTTCCTGTAGGATGGTGTCAAAAGGCCCGCTATCACACGCATGGTTGGGGAAAGGCAACAGTCCGGGAAGACCAAATCTTCTACTTCTCCGGGTTTGATTTATTAGTGTTAGGCTCGTTTGGGAAAATGAAAGCACTTCTTCGTACTTCGTTTAGTTGTCAAAAGTCCATCAATAGGTCACATACGCCATTCAAAATGCTAATACGCTAAATGTAAGTTGGATGTGTGGGCGCATTCCCAGGTAGGTTCAGATAAAACTGGAAGACTTTCATTTTTCGATGGCTCGGGCCAAAACTGCATTGAGGGAAACGGCTTGAGCTCTTTTTACTTCAAATTATTTCTTCAGCTTTGATTTTCAGTCAATACAGACAGATTTGTATCATCCTCAGGGTTCGAGCTACACAGGCTTAACCTCACTATTTTCACCGTGATCGCTCCAGATGTCACGAAATTTCCAAATCATATAACCTAATCGTAAGAGGATTATAAAGTAGAGTGCCCAATCTTGTAATGATCCGTTATGTGACCTAGTTCAAGGAATCAATAAAAAAGAAGGGAGAAGTATTGAACACCTACGGGGATTCTTGTCGGCAATTGATCAGCAAAAGTAAGGCTAAGTGATCTGTAGCTTTCACTACTGTAGGCAAGTGAATAGCTGAGCTAATGGGAACGGTAGGAATGGTGACTAACTTAATAACCCTTTTCAAAATCAAAGAATGCTCTCATGAGACTTTCAGAAAACAAATTATTCTAAAATTGAACAACTCCGAATCATATTTTGCACTTTTTCATAATTTCTGCTCGTTTTCTGTGCTAGAATTTCGAGAAGCCGGTAGGAAAAACACCTAATTCGTTGAAATCTGCAAGTTGCTTGAAGTTTATAGAGTTTTGTGACTTCGTGAAGACCTCTCTCATGGATGAATAGTCATGGGGATGGTAAGTGGCTCTTCCACCATAATATTAGCAACTTCAAAGCTTAGCTGTTAGTGAAAGAAACGATGCTTGAAATTTAATGAGTTTGGTGGCACAGCTCACCATAAAAATGATTTCTGACATTTCTCCATCGTATAAATTCGAGGCCCCTCCTTATACCACAACTGCCGATATACTGTCGGAAAACGTCCTGTATAAAGGGCCAGAGATTATATCGTGTGAATGCCACACCCTATGTGGACGAGTTTTAACGGCATTGTAGAGGCTGCGCCAGTCACAAAGGAACTGATGTAGGTGGTTCAAACAACTTGTCATGACCCATAACGACAACCAAAGGCGAATCTGGAAGTTTTGGCTTGATGTTGTCAGCCTTTGCGCAACGGTAGCAACTGAAACTCGTCCGAATTCCCTTGCCATGTCACTTCCGCCATGGTAATCTGTACAAACTCTGCTTCTACCATTTGTGAGAAGCCTTATTGTGAGAAGCCCCAAAATTATCGTGAACTGTGCCTTCAACACTAACTAGAACGTTCAAACTTGAAATGTAAAGTTCTTGTTGCTGAGGAAGGCCACATAGCCAAGAGGGCATTGTTCGGGTTAGGGATTGTATGGAGGTGAGCCTATATCTTTACAAATGTAATGTAAAACCTCCAGAACTGTGCTTTTTATGAGCATTTACCATGATACCAGTTCTATCTACAAATATGAAGGATAATGTCGTTAGCAGTAGTCAACCCCTTTTTTTGGAATGCACCCCCGCATTCGACTTCCACTCGCAATCAGAGTAGTACTAGTTATAATGCGTCGTGCTTATACAATGAACTAGCCGGACCGCCCGGCTAACGTCGGGCTCTCCTTCTTTCCCTGTTGGCTTGGCCTGTTATCCAAGTCCCTTCCAAATTTGGACGCTCTGGTGAAGTCCCACAGGAGGCATAGAGTTCCAGCCAAGCACACACACACACCCCTGGTGAGCGCCTCGCCTGTTATGAGCGAAGTCCTGCTCTCCGTTCATTCCTTTTTCAACTTGATTGCGCAATTCAGTCACTTTCTAACACATACAATCGATAGTTCCACACTGCGACCTATAGCGATATCGAATTTGATAGATCAACTATTTTAAAGCGCGCCCCGCCCCCTGTGGGCGGAGTTCCCATACTGCTGCCAGTACTCCTACCGAATCTGAACGCCCTAGGTCTGAATTTAAAAAACTTCGTTGGCTTTCCGCTCCCTGTGAGCGAAGTCCTTCCACTTAGTTCTGTTCCCATACTTTTGTTTCCCGTCAGTGTTCCCATACTGCCGCCTGTATTTCTACCGAATTTGATGGCTTCAGTTTTAAGAGAACAAGAGCTATGAAATTCAAGTCAAACACACACCACACATAAATACCAATGCAATGGGCACTGGAAGAGTCGAAACGTGGTGTTACCGCAGCAAAACCCCTTTAAGGCACCGTTCACAAAAAAGTTAGAGTACCCTTTTTTGACGGGAATTGATAGAACTACTCTAGAATAAAGCGATAACAACGAAAAAAGCGCAAAAAAGATGAACAAAAAGAAATAGAAAGGGTCAAAAAAAGAGCTGGAAAGGGGGTTGGACTAGTCTCACATTGAAATAACGGCGGTTAGGGAGTGGTCGGGCGAGAATGCACGAAGGCGACGCAGTGTCTGCAATACAGACAACACACCCAAACAGCTGATCGGATTTCTCCCGGGGGACGGTACGAACGTGCGTCCGAGGGTGCGCGCGGCAAATAACGCGGCGAAGTCCGTGACGATTTGTATGACTCTGACGCCAATTTTCGGGGCACAATCTCTAAGTAGAGTGGTTTATTAGGGTCAGATGATCCTCCTGATCCACTCTATTTCAAATTTGGGCCCCAATGATAGGCGCCAAACTCGTTCGAACCATTACGAACTTCGCCGCGCAATTTGCCGCGCGCCTCCTCAGACGCACGTTCGTACACATACCCGATTTCTCCCTGCTATTATTATCTCCCTGAAATACTTTCCTCATCCATTCGACGACGGCAGGAAGGGAATACTTAGAAGAGAATAGCGCAGAGTAATAGTAGAATAATAGAAATAACAGCTGAATACTAGCTCCTGTACGAGGCGGTCGACCAGCTGACCATTCCTGGCAATTTGCCAATCGGCGTATCGATTTTTCACCAACTCTGCTCCAGTGCGAATGTGGTGAAGGACAATTTGAACTCGTAGTCGGCCTAGCGAGGGGCGGAGGCCTGACGTCCCCCACTGTTCCTGCCCTTATTGTGCCCTATCCAACCGTTTTCCGACCTCATTCCTGCACAAATGATATCAGAGGGGGCTTCGAATTCAAACCATGTGTAAATCTCCGAAACCATTTTTTCGTGAACAGTGCCTTTAATAAAGAAAAGCTCTATGATCCCCAACTCTCCTAATCGATCCAGGGTCTGTATTATGTGAGAAAGCGAAGGAGCGAGACCAATGTTTTATCGAAGCAGTCCTTGATATGAGATTGCAATCATCACGAAGAACTGAAAATTCACCTTACTCTAGTCGTTTCCAATAGCCATTCGAGAACCGAGGACACCAGTTCTATATATACGAAAGTCTTCAACAGTCTTCTATTGCCAGCTATATTTGAATGTATCATAGTCAGTGGGAAAACAATTTAGCACTACATCCACTCTTTTCCCCCAAGTTCATCGACCCATTTTGGGCTGGAATTATGAGAAGTCTGCAAAAATAGATAGATCTTCAGATCTTCAATTTATTCTTTTCGACGATATTCGTGAAAATTTTCAACTCCGATCCTCTTCCATCCCTGTAAGTGAGTGACCAGCTACTAAAAAATGATTTTCTAGTGTAATCGTTATTGTGGGACTTGATGACCATGAGAGGCGGGCAGTAGTATCGGTTTTGTGTAATCGATTAGCCGCACGCGGCATTTTCGCCGTTGTTACAGCTCTAGCGTTCTTCACACAGCTCAATTGAAATGCGATCATTATTCTAGGCATGATTCCACTCTTTGTCCTTTTGTTCCTGTATTTCTTACTTGCTGATGCATTCTGCTACATTCCTTCACACGCGGCACCCCTCTCGCCGCGTCGCGACAACTTCGGTCCTACTGCACCACACCCGATGGCCATGCATTACTCTATTTGTGACCACTTCGCAGTCGCTAATCGTTTTTGACACCTATGAGCCTTCTTTTGTGAAATAAGTGGGCATTTCTTCTTACACAATGACTCCTCGATCTGTAAATACTTCAAGGTACATCGAGTACATTTAAGGTGGCTTGAGGCAATATTCCCTCAAACTTTCAGTGTTTCGAATTTTTTATTCGATCATTCGATCAGGGGGGAAGCCAGTTACTGCGTGCTTCCGTTCCTGCCATGATGGCAGACAACGTCAGTGGTTTCTATTTCGATTCGTGCTCTCTGTTTTGTTTTTTGTTTTGTTTTTGATTTGGCACCGTTCTTTCTCATGTTGAAGCTGAGTTTGCTATCAGACGTCGTCGTGTCATCTTCCGCGCTCGTTGGAACATACACTTTATTTTTCATGGATACCCAGCTGTCCATTTCAGGATGCAGCTCGTGTTAGGCCTTTTGGCCTTACTGCTCGTTTCCGTCAAGGCAGATGTGTTCACCTCCATTGCTGATGTGCAAAATCTGATCAACTCTGAAAGAAACATCCCACAGATCCTCACCAAATATATTGAAAGTGAGGAAGATCGCCTAGAACATCTTAAAGTGTAAGCCGTCTTTGCGTATTGTAACCGTGTGGAACTGTTGGAATTTACCTGCATTCAGTCTGATCAGGAAATACGAAAAACAGAATGAGGAAGCTACGAAGACAGACGTCAAAGACCTCCTCAATCCAATCAATGCCTTCCTATTTATTAAAAAGAAGGTGAGCCTTGGGTGATGTCTAATGGCCGTGCTTGCCCATGTGATTCAAATCCCAGAAGGTCCCATTCGTTGCAGATATTCGATTGGAAGGGTATCGAGAAAGCGATGACGATGAACAAAGCTGATACATTCCTTGAGCGCGTTGCCAATCAGGACCAAACGTTCCGCTATCCAACTGAGGTAATCGCTCTGGCGATTTGCATCTACGTGGTCTCATGATCTCCGTGTTTCTTACTTCGAAAGTATTATGACATCATTTTGTTTGATGTTTTGTTAACTGCTGTTGTACCGCCGCAGTACGCGATGCGAAAGTCTCACAGGGCTGGCGAGTTATGGAAGAAACTTCGGCCTCAGACTGGACTCGAACCCGTACTTGTGTTATACGAGCACCGTGCTCTTATCCATTACACTATCGATACCCCGTTTGACCTCGCTTTCTTTATAGTTGGGGTTACGGTTTATGGCTGATATTGGCTATGGCATAAGGGCCTTTGAAGAGGAGGGTAAGGGATTGAAAGGATGTGCTGGAAACAGAGTACAAACAAAAATTTTTATGCTTGGAAGGCAATAGATGTCGAAATGAATTGGGAGACTGATTTTGCCCAGAGAGAGTCTCATTGCTCACCGCTAATAATGGGACTTCTGAAATCTGAATAAGATGGGAAAGGACCGCAGAAACTAGGTAATCAGTCACCACCCATTGAACTTCCTCTCTTTCGATTGGGGTCTTCTTGTAATTTTTGAGACCAGGAAATAGATTGGTTCAAAGTTTCTACTATCGAAGTCCTACCCTATATAGCAGAATAACAACGATCACAAATGAAAAGGGTAAAAAGTCAGGAAGTGAAGCGTCATAATAAAATGATGTCAGCTCCACATTACTTAACTCTCACTTCCACGATTAAATTTCAAAAGTTAGGGGATTCAACTTCGACCTGGCCGAAGACATTGCATAGTGTGAGGACGCTCGCGACGGAGTATAATTACACATATATAATAGTACAGATGCAGTCACAAATATGCATATATGTATATGATGTAGAGGGAAGGTGCATAACGGTCTGCTCCGTTGTCGAATCGGTTGTACTTTCCCATGGAGCTTGTTCGTCGGGCAGAATGAAGACGTCCTGAGCCCGACGCCATCGAAGCGAACGGCATCGGTCGCCTACTGTCTTTCGCAGTACCTTCTACCCAGCCGTAAGCGTTCGAGCAGCCTGTAATTTCATTTCATTTCATTTCATTTCATTTCATTTATTGACGCAGAC
>UZAF01020704.1:0-10746 GCA_900617895.1 Haemonchus placei | reverse complement strand
GCTCGAGGTGAAGCAGTTCCTGCTTGAACCATCTGACATCTGGATTTGAGGTTGCGAGGATTAGTTAGGTTATCGCGCTCTAATAAATGTTTTGGGAGGGGAACTTTGGAACTTGTACCTACCTGCTCTTTGGACACCTATATTACAAACATCAACGACCCTCTAGATGTGCATGTCGTTTCCTCTTCATCATCCTACAGTCTTCTTCGCACTCAATATCGAGGTCTTCGTAAGTGGCATCTCGCAAGATAGAAGAGAAACTATCTACAATTTCTGCTCCTTCCTTGTAGGGGCACCTCCGACGTCACAGGAACCAAAGTTCTTCAACAGGTGCGACACTACAGCCTCTGGGCGGACGAGTTCCTTGTTCTTTAGTGTTGCATCCATCCATATATACCATACATTGACGCGTTTGCCTCGCTGCAACCCTTACTTTTAAAAACTGGCTTCAACCTCAATCTTTTCCAAAAACTATTAATATCATTGCGGAGAGGAAGACTGTTTAGGCAGGATCTGCTTCTCCTCGAGCTTTCAAAAAGTTGCCAAAGGCGGTAAGACTAATATAAAAAGATCTTTACAACCTGGAGTAAAGTCCTGCAAAACGCAAAAACGCTGTCGCCCATCGAACCCGATCTTGGTCTCTTGCCTGTGAAGCATCACGCTTACCTTTACTCCAAGCTACCATTTGCTGGGTACCGGCAACCATGTCTTTTGTGCTTTCCCCCTGTTGAGCGCTCTCCGGAGACCAGCTTCATAACTTCGTCCAGAGAATCGTTTGGCAGATTTTGAATGCAGATTTGAAATCAGTATCAAAAAGTACGTCTGGCAGTGTAGGCTTATTTCGAATGGCCACTTCGACTTGGGATCCTTCCCTTGTTAGATTACCTGATTTGCGATTATGTGATCGTGCGGTCGTTCTATTTATCCTTAAGTTCCCTGGATGTTATACGAATTCCTACTGATTACACTATTACCAAAACTCTAACCTGAGTTGCCTCCAAACTCGAAGTGCAATTCAAGCCTTAGTTTCATATAAGATAAAATAATATCTGACGCTTCTGTTGTGCGAAAATATTGCTACGTTTACTGGGCCAGAGAAAGGAGTTCTTCCTGGGACCATGGCACCCACCGGTGGGTGCCAGTCGCGCACGAAAGGGAGGAGGCGTGGTCCCATGGGCGCGTCACGTCGAAAACGGCATTGTCGTCAAAGGGTTAATGAAATGAAAAAACTCTTTGCAAAAGTGGCGACGATGACGCAGAGCAAACCCTCATCCAACGCCTATGAAGCGAGACCACTACCACTAGGCCATGTTGGCGCTTGATAAAGGAGCGGCAACAGCATATCCAGCATATCCAATCCCACTACTGTCAAGCAAATTTTGAGCCCCCATAACTTTTCAAGTGAAATCATTTTGCAGTATTAATTTCCATTTTCCTTAACAGCATTCAAAACTATCGATTTATCTGGGTCTCCATTCAAAGTCCCGCGGTAAGTAGATTATCCCTCCCTGGTTAGTGTGTGCCCTGCTCGCCATGAACGAAGTCTTGCTCAAAGCCTCTATGTATGAGTCACTTAGCTCATTCCTATCTTATTCCTGCTTTACTGCGTGTTTCCACTCAAATTACGCTCATTTCATGCATGCCCTCTCCCCACCCCGTCTTTTCGCGGACGCGACCCCAGCAGTTATAAATATTTACCGTGTTCAAATATTCGCGCACGCCCCGACCCCTTGAACGGGATCAAGTCATGCTACTTAACACCGGTGTCCCCATCGTGTCGCCTGTACTTTTTCCAGAAATTAAATGCTCTAGAGCCAGGAGAACTGGGGCCTGTAAAAACACACTCACGCACAAACATCGACACACACCGCCACATACGCTTACATACACACAAACATAAATGCACCGAGAAACCAAGGTACACTCAGCGCATCTAAATAGTGGGGGCGTATATGCAGGTTGGAAGCCCGACAGAATGCTGTAAGTACAGCGCTTGATGACATTCCTTCATAATTACAATCTTTTTTCCGGACTAGTGAACGTCAAACAGAGCGCGAAAAGTTGGTCTCAGCCCCGCTCACCCCATTGCAAGCCCCGCATACGTCAGTGCAAGCCCTTCCTATTAAAGTTTGGCCACCCTTCCTTCAATAACCTTACCCCTTTTTCCTGTTCCGAGACAGCTGTCGAACCCGCTAATAAAGAAGTCTGTGTAGGACCATTGTCCGTATTTCCAATTGATTTTGAGTTCAAACTCTTTGGAATATGTGGATATGATCAGATTTCAGGAAAATAGGGGTTAATGTCCGCAAAACACCCATGCTATACATACTGAAATTTTGCATGGCTAGGTCCAGTAGGAAAGGGATCACGACTTAAAAGTACGACCTAAAAAAGCATTTCGCCGAAGGGTTCTAAGCGCTACTGTAAGTTCTGTTGATCTTGCCTTAGGTCCTAACCACCTGAATTCTACGTCAAACAGACATACATACAAACAAACAGACGGACAGTCAGACAGACAAATAGGCAACTATTTTATGCTATGAATTGTTTTATAGCGTCATTTTCTCGTTTCAGTATGGTCGTTGGATGCGTAAGCAACGGGGATCGGATGCGGCTAGGTCGGTATATCGTCGTGCGCGCCAGCATATTCCTGGCAATGTTCGTCTGGCGCTCGCATACTCAGCTTTCGAAGAATCTCTCGGTATGACGTCAAGAAGCAATAAAACGATAGACTTATTTCCTCCAATGTCTTTCTCGCTAAAGACACGCAAGTTTCTGATCGTTAGTTTTCCGAAAGCTAGAGAAATTTCCTATTTTTGGATTTTGAATCAACTTATGTCAAGCTGTGATCAAGGAAAACAGCTAAATTTTTACTTGACTATATTGGTAACTATTTCAAATTAGCTCCACTTGAATTCTTCTCTCTTGAGGCAACACATGAGGGGCGGGGATAGTATCTGTGTGAGCCACATGCGTCGCGAACGAGCTGGATCAGGCAAGAATCCATCCTCACAGTGGAAGCGTCGAAGTGATCTAGTGATACAATTGAATGGTTGTATAAGTTATGACATATAGTAAAGCATAGACGTCATAGGCCTGTCTTCCCGTGACCAATATCAACTATCATCATCCGATCGTAGAAGTTTCCAATAAGGTATGTTCGCGTTTAGAGTTGAGCTCGTCGGGCTGATGTCGATACAGGTATGTTGTCAAAGTCGTGAACAGGAGCGTGTTTTTTATTTAGTGATCTGGCGGTGGCTTGCGATTTATTCCTTTAATCATTTCACTTGGAAGGATCGCAGACTAGGACGTTTTTGTATATTGTTTAATGTTTTGTCGACATTGTTCTCATTAGTCGCCTCTTTCACTGTATTTGGATCCCTTTTGCGTAAAACTGCCTTTCGTTTCTCTTCAGGGATCTAGCTAAATTTGTTAACAACTCTGTTTTTTGAAAAACAGACACAATATACCTTTACTTACCCTCAATTAATTTTTATGGGAGTATCACCGCTAATTCTCTTGTCGTGGCGAGGCTGAGTGTCTGTCCAGGAAAGATGGATTTCCGCATTGATTTCTGATTGAGATGTCCCAGTTTGCCATTCGATATGCAGTAGTGGCAGGCAAGAATAGATTGACTTCGAGGAAGTCCTTTAAACTGGAGGAATAGGCTGAATGGGTTTCCTGTTTCTAATGCAAGTGGGTCTAGTCGTGCGTATATGGGGACGCATTTGCAATGTCAAATCAATTTAGTTAAGTGTCTGCCGGCTGTGTAACTCCTTTTTTCTATATATTTGAATATCGATCCTATTTTTCCTATCGTCATCGGGGCGATTTTTGTTGACGTCAAACGTCGAACTGCATGGTTTCGAGAGCAACTATTTTATAAAATTCCGACATTTGCTTTTTCCTTTCGGAAACATTTTGAAATTCCGAACGAAATAACGGGGGTTGCTTGAACAGGGGAACCCATTTCATAGAGCGAATCGGCTAGTTCACTGCACATTGTATACAATCTTATACCGATAGCTCTGTGCAACTTTAATGTTCAGGTCTGCGAATTCCTAATCGGATTCTTTTAATCACAAGTTAGGGATGTCAATTGAAAGGCCCAACGGCGGCAATGGGATGGTGCGAAGAAGCACCGCTACTATGAGCAAGGGCCGTAATACTTCTTCGATCATTTCCCGCTCAGGCCAGCCAGGCTTTTAAGCCTTACGTTCCGTAAAATGGAAGGGGAGAAGCACTGACACTGGAGTACTTTCTTCGGTTAACCATTGTTTAGGGCAAATGCACTTTCTGCACTATGCATGCAACAGCAGCATGGGTTAGTAAGCATCATGCTGTCTTTTTACTGAGGGAGGGGGGGAGGGCAGATTTACTGCGAAAGGCTCCTTGCATCTTTTGAATTATCCCTGCTTTGTGATATCAGAAATAAGTATGGACATGGGTAGCAGATCCCTCTGAAATTTCATAAATTTTCATAAATCTCGACGCTTTGTGATTCTAGAAAAAATATAGGTTGTGGATAGCAAACTCTCAAAAATCCATCTGATTTATCGAAAACAGATTTCTTCGGCTTTAGCGTTGGTAGCCGAATTGGCTTTTTTCATGTTTAATATGATAAGCATAGGAGACTTCAATATCTTTTTTTTCTTGAGGGATATGGATGTACAAATGATTGTAAAGTCTACTGCGAGTGTTTATTACTTGTGGAAGGTTGCTGTAGGGTAGGGAGAGGCATAGACTTTCAGAAAGAGAGAAAGGGGGACAGAGAGAGATACTAGCAATCAACAAGTTTAGTGTCTGAGGTAAAAGATCAGTTTATTCAGTGTTTTAATGAGATTTCCGTAATTCTGTTCTGGATTTGGCTCTGCCTAGCTTTCGTTTCTGAGCGGCAAAAATTTCACGTAATGCGCTGCAACCAAGCAATGCCACTTACCTAAAACATCTACTTGGCAGCCTATCCTAAAATTTGTTCGTACAGGAAATCAAATGATCTAGTAAGACAATAAGAATCAGCATGTTTTTGGTGGAGGTCCAGTTTTGGTACTGTGTCGCATCTCTACTCTTCCCCCTCTTTTCTAGTATTCTATTCATCGGTGGCTATTTTCGAGCCGTGCTGTTGAGTGATTCTCATTGTACAGAGTTGGTGTTACAGGGACCGGTACGTATTTCGTGTATCGCGCATTGTGTTCGCTTTAGAACATGTCTGTAAAGGCAACGCTGTTCGAGTATTCGGCGACCCTGTGAGTGGAGGTGGTGGCTAATAACGCACCTAAAGGTGTTGGCTATTTTGCATCAAGCAAAGGTTCCTGGTCCTTTTTGAATCCATTCGAACTCCTGATTGAGCTGCAAGTGTGAATCATAGCGTTCTAAGAAAATACAAATTTGGTATGTGAGTATATGCTAAGGCCTAAGCTTTATTTTTTGTCCATCCTAGACTTTCTTCTTCTAGAAGCTTACATGGTTTCTCCTGCGAAAGAAACATATTATCAAATTCTACCTCAGCAGCTGGATCGGAAACTGGAAAAAGTACTGCTTCAAGAAGCCTCTCAGCAATTGCAAACAGAATCGTAGCCTCGCTTGCATTCAGAATATCGTTGACATTTTGTAAAATTATCCTCTTCTGTTTGCTTTCGTTACTTTTTGCATGGGTCGTTCCGATCGTACTGCTGTAAAGTTGATATCGATTTTCTGACCACCAATGCACGGGTTTCTTTTCTAATTCTGTTCAGTACTAATCAAAATTAAAAACTCCCTCAAGTGCTGAATTTGCACTCTTTCGTGTTCGATACAGTTTCTGCAGTCCCCCAGAGAAAGCTTCAAGTAAAGGAAACTTACAGTTATTCCAAATTTTCACTCAAACCACGTAGTTCTACTTTCATCATCCCTTTCTATCCTTTCTTGTCGGTGTTTAGAAGAGGTTAGCACTGGAAGAGAGGCATGATGCTCTTCTCTCATGCCGTCTACTATGTCTCTTTCCTTTTCCTTTCCCTTTGCCTGGCTACTGTGGCCTGAGCTTGCTCAGTCTTCGTCACTAGCTGAGATGTAGATCGGTTTAAGATTACGAATAACTGAATAGGAATTAACCTGCGATGTACAGTTCTGTTCTGCGAATTTCAATTTTTCTCGTTAGTTGGTATTATGCGTACTACGAAGCGTTGTGTCATGTTCGAGGTGGACAAAGCATATGTGGGTTAGTGAAGCTTTTTTTTACATGACAGGCCAGGGACTTATGTAAAATCTATCTTATACTTCCAGCACAGAGGGAGAGAGAATAAGGTTCCAAAGATACCTTGCGGTGCACACAGCGTTCCCCAGAGTGAGCTAAGGGTACTTATCAGAGTGAAGCTCCACTCACAAACAGAGGCATGACCACACGAGAGTGTACATACTTGCTACGAGCACCTGCAACTCTGGGGAAAAAGTTTGAAACCGGGCTGAACAGTGTGGAGAGGTTAGCAAAGGAGTAGTGGTGAACGAACTATATATGGTAAGCAGGAATCGCACGAGTTTGACGGAGCTAACTTCGTGCAAGAAAGTTCAGAATTGGAAATGGGTATGAACCAACCAACCAACCAAGTTGAATGGTATATGGGAGATTATTGAAGGGTTGGTTCCATGCATGTTGAGGTAAAACCAAGGTGTTGTAATGTCGAGGTTGAAGCATCTTTAATGCTGCGAAAGTTTTTGCAACTATATGTCTAGTAGTCGTTTGAGCAGAACGCGCAGTGAAGTGGGTGAGAACAATAGGCAAAAGTACGTTAAATCTGAGACAGTACAGCTATCTAAAGGGTATGTACTTGCGAAATTCCATGGAATAAACGCTCATGGCGGGTGTGCTACCAATTAAGCGAAGCCAGGCTAAGATCAGTGGTTTACAACACAGCTCTGGGTCAGCTGACGGCCTGGAACAGGGGGAAATATAATGATGTCACCTCGAGTTAAATAAAAGCTCTTAGAGGGGAGCCGTTGAACAATTGTGAATAACGGGAGAACTATGGGAAGGTGATAGTTCATCAGCGGAAGCTTCAATAAAAAAGGTTTTCTACTGTTGAGGATTTTTATCAGAGGGTGTAGGGGAGATGGGCAGTTGTATCTTTTCTGTGTAATCGATTCGCCGCACACAGCAGTCGCGGACCAGTTGCCTCGTTATTGCAGTTTTAGCTTTCTTCTTACAGCTCGATCGATGTGAGACTATTATTTTGGCATGATTCTGTTGTTGCTCCTTTAGTTCCTGTATTCCTTGCACGCTGCCATGCTTTTGCTCCATTCTGCTACATTCCTTTGCGCGCGACGTCGCTTTCACCGCGCAGCGACAGTTTCGATTCAACCGCCCGGATGTAGCAGACGTTAACATTGGTGTGTAGAGTAGCGTAGAGGAATTATAACTCTATGTGAGAATAGCTGCAGAGATCAAGCTTTACAGAAGCAGTTTCGCTTGCGAAGATTCAATTTTTTTCCGAAAAGCAAAGATCCTAGAACGAAGTAACAATTATTTAGTACCAGTCGGATAGTGCATAAGTCAGAGTACGATTGATACTCAATAATTGTTCAATGTTTTGAGATCTTTGCTTTTTAGATATAAGCGAGAATCAATCTTGGTTAAAACTGCGATCCGTGTTCTCTTTCATAAGTGGTCGTAACTTTGAAAGGCATCTGAAACGAGTAATGGAAGAGAAGGGAGTAGGAAAGGGTTCAGCTTTCCCGCGGAACATGCAATATAAATCATAGATAATCTGCTCAGGCTCCTTGAGTTTGAATCACCTTACTGCTGGTATGTTGGGAGGATTGGTTGAGATGCTCGTATTCGGAAGCAGTCCACGCCTTTCGTAATCGTAAAGTTCTACCCAATAGGGCATAGTTGTTACAAATTGTGCCTGGGAAATCAATCGACTTGAGCAAGTTAGATCAGCGGATAGTGTGAACCCCTCGCTGATATAAGCATACAGGGTTTTTGTGGCTCGGATGGATCGAGAGAGGATGTCCAGTTCGAAGGATTGATTGTTCATAGTAAAAACACCATTTTGTTGTGGGCGCGAAAGGGGAAATTGGTTTTCGTGCGGAATCCTGTGGAAGGTTCATACTAAACAAGAATAATATTTTGTCGAGGCTTGTATCGTGAGAAACGTGAAGTGCAAGGAACATCTTTGTCAGCAGTTGAGAAACAGCAGAAGATTGAGTTTTTAAATATCGCAAAGGCGGGAACCATTACTCGTCTGTGAACAACATGGCTTCTATTACCGAATATATTGAGAGATTATCTTGATTAGAGACACTGGCATGAAATGAAATGAAATCAGCGTTAGTAACTGTTGCGTTTGCAAGGAAAGAAGAAAAGCTAGGCGTTCGCTTGTCAAGACGGATTTTTCTGTAAGTGATCTCCAGCCATGTAACACCTTCTAGCTTTACTTTGATAGTGGGTGTTCCTTGATGTTCTGTTCTGTCGCAGTCAGTGACAGGTCCATGTTGTTTGGTAAAAGCTAAGATAAAAAGTTTTAGTGGATCGCGCATTTACGATTAGGTTTGCCGCGTAAAGTTTGATAGTATTTTCAGCCTAGGAGCGATGGCCGATTTATTTTTAAGACAGATTGAACTCGTTACCGATGGTACAGATTAATTTATTCCGCTGACAGTGTAGGTATAGCTCTGCGCCTTCATCCTGCGGTCACTCGTTACTCGTGCGCAGAAGAGTGCGTCGATGTGTCTAGTTGCTATGGTTATCTGGCATTGGTGGATCACTTAACATCAGGGGGTTTTGAAGTGGTATCGTAGTAATTCAGATCATATAAGATTCCCCTTTTCATCATATAGTTCGCTTTTGACTCTTAAAAACTTCAATTTTACTATTCTTTTTCCGCTGCAGGGTCAATTTCGAAGCCGAAACCAGTTGTGTTCAAATTATTTATTTCCTAATGTAGTTGGAATGTTGTTCGAGGATGCAAATTATGGACGAAGATCAGGTGTCGTTCAAGACCTTCAGACGCTCTCATGATTTTAAATCTTTTCTCGAGTTTGTCTTTCACACTTTTCTATAACTTTGTTAAAAGGCACAAATCACGGTCATTTTGGAGCACCCTTTATAAGAAGCGGAAGAGATGATGGGGAATGTGCATCGTTAATATAGGAAGCGAGAAAATCCGCCGACTTTGTTAAGGATAAGGCTTTCTAATAGTAGTAGAAATAAGAAGTATCGAAATTACCCAGTCCGAAATGTCATGAAAAGGGTACTCGCACGAAATTTCAATTGTTCGAGTCGTAATTAGTTAACTATATCCAGCCAAAATGCTTAAAACTGTCTCCCACCTACGCCGCGGGTCACAACTGGTTCCTTGAATTTTTAATATGGGTAGCACTTGTGAATGCGACAGCATATGCAACACCACTGAGGCTCGTCTGCCTTCAGGTGTGGTATGCAGCCTATACGATCTTTAGGCTCTTATAGCGTCCTATGTAGGCCTATCACCGACTTGATAGTGCCACATAGCATACGAGCCCATTTACAAATTCATCCTAGGTGAATATTTCAGGAATCCTTACAGTTAATTGTGCCTTCAACAGCTTGAATAGTTAATATCGTTTTGAATACATTTTGGCGAAGAAAGAATCATGGTCCTTAGGTTCCAACTTGAAGTAGATACAGGGTAATGAAAGTCTCGAAATGATGACTAAGGGGCGAGCAGGCAGCCTTGTAGATCATTACAGGAAGCGGATATGATGTAGCGGCTGGAAATCATGGGATACAAATGCTTCGAAGTGGACTGCGATGAATGAACTCAATGGGTTTTAAACGTGCCAAACGTTGAATCAACTATTCCGAAATTTGGTAGCTTCTTAAAAAGAGTGTAGGACTAATTAAAGAAGCTCCCAACGTGAAGGAAAACCGTCTTGCAGTATTTGTACTTAGTGCGCTAAGCGATTGTGAGAAACTAGGCAATCGGCAAAAATCTGACCTTTTTATAGTTGTTCATGTTGTGCTATGACTTCAAAAATTCCCATGTAGTGAAATTTATTTTTCTGACCACTCAAAAGTTTGAATAGTATACTTAGCTTTTTTGTACGTACCCTAACCACCGATTGAATGTTGCACCTGTGACGCTTTTGTTTTGGAATGTTATATCGCAATGGTTTTCGACCCCTTCATATGGTAAGAGAAAATTCGTAGTGTTTCTTCTGGGCAGCACGGCTTTGGTAAATAGATGCATTTATCCACATTATTCCTGGTCCCCTTTTTGGTCGTTTTCCCTGTATATGCTGTGATTCCTGTGCTGTTTATTTCGCTAGTGTGAAGGCAGTTCCCATGTGCGAAGATGGGTAAAGGTGGGGTAGAAATCTCAGAAATACTAGGTCGTTCGGAAAGTAATTACGATTTGAGAGTGTTTCACAAGGATTTTTCTTGCTCGTTGACCAATCTTTAGTCAGTGTTATGCAGTCAACTTCTTTTTCGACCAGTCGGGCCGCCCGGCTAACGCCGGGCTTCCCTCCTTCTTATGGGTTCTTGCAAGAAATTTGCTATGCGTAGATAAAACTTCGGATTCTCCTTTTTTTTGAAAGCTCTACACCCTCAGTATTAGCTCCGAATTGGGAGCAGTTTTTCTGTATTATAATTGATCATATACTAATTAAAAATCTCGATTCATTGCTCTTCATTTCGAAGATGTGTTAGATTGCTGGCTTGACTGATTGACAACCATTGTCTTGAATGGTACCCAGAAATGGATAATAACGCCTATCGCAGATGTCGTT
>UZAF01020703.1:752-16625 GCA_900617895.1 Haemonchus placei | reverse complement strand
TTTTTTTGAGTTTCGAATTTTGGCAACTTTTTAGGCGGGCAAATTTGGAAGAGTGCTTTCCATTTTGAACTGTATTCTACACACCGCTGCTGCTTAGTTGCTGGTTCCGTATCCTTTCGGTTCTGTTTACCTGATCGCACAGCAATGACGAACGACGACGGTCAGAAGCGATTTCTGTTTTCAAACCCTATTCCCTGTTTTGTTATCCTCACTTTCTCCCCTGGAACAGTAACTATGTGTACACACAGCTGAACCACTCGTCTGGGCGTCCAAAGTATCGCGTACGGGAGGAGCTAAAATTAGGAACTAAGGTGTTTTCATGGTCACTTGCTATTACTGGCTTCATCAAAATCAGATTTCACTTGAGTCTGGCTAACCCTTCTATTCCCCTTGTTCCCAAGGGCCGGTTGCTCGCTCGCTCCAAAAGCTGGCTGCTCCACGAACTTGTCGGGCTAAGTACGCATTTGTATGCCACTTTAAATTTCTGAGGAATTTCAATAATAGAGGGTGCCTTAGAGAGAATACTCCTTTACACTTTTCAGATCATTTTTTATTTTACCCACTATTATTACAGGCTGCTCTTCGCCTTTTGTACCGTTCCCTTGATGCCTTCAAAAATCGTGCACGTTCAAAACCTTTGGGAGGGCAGGAGCCTGAAATAATGCAGACCAACAAAATACTTTTTTGATGAAAAGGACGAAAAATCAAGCTCGTGGTGTCGATCAACTGGATCAACTGGATAAGCGTCTATGCTTTCAATCGCCACTAGGATGCCTAGTGGCGTTCAAAGTATGCAATGCCTATTTCCTCTGGCTCGAGTATGTCAATGACGTCGTTTGCTTAGATAAATCAGTGAAATCAATTCAACTCTTTATCTTATTGTTTACAAGAAATTGCAACATGAGCTCGTCACGAAAGATGGGGGGACGGAACCTACGTGCGTCCGAGGGTGCGCGCGGCAAACTGCGCGGCGAAGTGCGTGGTGGTTCGAACGACTCTAGCGCCTATCAAAGGGGCGCAAATTTGAAGTAGAGTAGATTAGTAGTATCAGCTGACCCTACCAATCTACTCTACTTCGAGTTTGAGCCCCAATGATAGGCGCCAGGGACGTTCGAATCACCACGCACTTCGCCGCGCAATNTAATAAATCTAGCTATGATCGATCGTTGGTGCTGTGATTGGTGTTGCCGGATAATCGACCAATCATAGAGACGCACGTAGGCTGTTTCTGTGATTATCTGAAAGCACCATTCATAGCAGAAATACATGACTGAATCGTTCAGCTATCCTTCTAATGGAGAAGTTAGTAAAATTCCGCTGCTGATGCAACTCTCCCAACTCCGAAGAAAAATTCAGCAATTTCTGTAGAATATCTCATTCCGTTATTCAATTGGAATTTGAAATGTGGTTCTGACAAAATTCCATAATCAGGATGTCGTTTAATTGCAATATCACAAAACTTCATAGGAGTATCATATACATAGTACTGCAACTGCGAATTACAACTCCCAAGCGTCGACTAGATTTCATTGATATTGAATGTTGGGATTAAGGTAACGGAAGGCATAACTTGTATTTCTTAGAGCACAAAAATTTTTGCGATGTCCCCGAATGTGGACCAGAACTAATAACCATCATTCCACCAGTTAACATCATTTCTTTTAACGAAAGGTTCAAAGAGTCATTTTCCTGAAGTACGTGAGGTCGTAAACTATTTTCTGCAAGTAGTATTGTTTCCAGGGCTTCCAGTGACTTTCACAGCTCGACGTCTAAATCTTCTCGTGATTGTGGGGAAACCGAAGACGTGGAGTCGTCTGTCCCATCGCTCACATCAGACCCTTGGTAGTCTGTTTCATTCACGAGTCTTTCTGAAACGCTGCATTTTCGCTGTTGTTTTGTGAGAACATAAAAATCTCCACAAAAATCACGACTAGTCTAGTGATACTACATCAATAAATTTTGGACTTTGGAAAGTGTTCAGTGCGCATCACTAGGCCAGGACGTGGATTTTCCCCCGTCAAGGTGTAAGAGCAAAATAAGCTTACAGCTATTTTAGGGAGATCGATTTTGTCCCGTTCGATAGAAATTCGTACTCAACTATCGTTACAGACCTTCCTAATGTTGATACTGTAGTACTGTCACTATCAGTAGTACTGTACTGGTACCGTGCACCGTTACTTACCAAGGAAATTTAGAAAATCAAAGATAGTTTTGCGACTTTCCTTTCGATTTTTGTGTAGAGCCTTTGCCACTCTGAAATAGAAAAAATGGCCTAATGCTGTATTTCTATATAAGACGAATAAATAATAGATAAATATAAAATCATCGTCATCGTGAAATTTAGTTTCGAATTTTTGCAGTTTTTGCACTATCTGCAATGTTAAAAAAAGTTCATTCAAAAATGGTAAACCTTTGGGAGAAAATGGTAAACGATTACTGCATACCTCAAGCAAAGATAGTACGATAACCTCCAAATTTGATTTTATAGCTGTAAGTTTTTTGTGAAGCTCCTCCATACGTTCAAATTGCTCAGGATAGATCTTGCTTACTACAGCAAGTTTTTCGTGAAAGAATGTCTGAAGGGAAAAGGCGATTTGTCCCGGACCATGTTGTTTTGGGAAACTTCGGATGGTCATAGTCATGCATTTATATGCAATAAATAAATAAATAAAATAAATAAATAAAAATATAAACGAATGAATGAATAGGTTGAATCAACATGCTTTTATGTTTATCAAAATGTTTTTAGTTTTTATCTACCATTGTCCCCCGTTCAAACCTCATTGTATATGTCAATCAAATAGCCACTGAACAGTTCTTTAATAGCATCAGGCAGTTCTGCCCCATTGTTGAATGGATGGTCATTCAAATCTCCGTATTCGGCTAAAAAATTATACTAGTAATAATAGTAATAGCTAGAAAATCGATTAAANTTAAATTGATCACATATCTTAGGCAAAGATTACCTGTAAGTCCTACAAAAGCTCCAAACAGCAGTAAGCTCAAAGGAGGTACCATTTTGCGAGAGTAACCCCGGGAGGGTGCGTTCCTTAACAACGGTGGTTATAGTACAAAAAACTAAACTAATGGAAAATGAGTTTGATGAAAAGCTATGATAATGTGTGGTAATGATAATGATGTATAATAAGTAGGCTATTCCATTGCAGGGATTCGGAATTGCAAAACAAAAACAGAGAGCAATGATGGTGCAGTGACAAGATGTGCTGCATCGCGTTCAAACAACCCAATGGATCTTTTCACGGTCGTTCAGCGGTAGATTTTTTGGATGCTGAGCGATACATTGCTTGGGTTGTATACGGTAGCAATCATTCCAGATGTTACAGTACGGACAGATGTCGCGTAAAAACTAACGTCAGATGCCAGTCTAAGAAGAAGTGACTAATTCTACATTCCAGCTGAATCAAAAGTTAACTGCATATAGCGTGTTAAAGTAGAAAGTCGCGGTTTACCACGACAGATCTACTCATCTATTGGACCACGAATTGGACCAGGAGGCTCCACGATTCAATGTTCTAAGGAAAAAATAAAGGTAATATTTTGCAAATATTCGAAAGGACAGTAGAATGAAAAATTATATTGGCTAGTCGAAAAAGGAAAGACAAACTTTTCATTAACTAAATTTTTGACTAAATTTTTTCGATGTTCTCACATTTCCTTTGAATTTTTCATTTATCCTTGCTGACGGTTTGCGATTGTTGCTCCCGAAAGAGCTCGGCTGCTCTCAACATCTCCCACGTTGCTGCAGTGGTTACTAACAAAGTGCTCGTGGGTAGGGATGTTCGACCTCGATCTATAATACTTTAAGCCAGGTAGACTGATTACATTTGTTTACACCTTGAATGTTTTTGATCTATTCAGTCCATTTTTCCTTTTTAAACCTCTATCTGTTTCTCTTAGCAGCTTAAACAGGACCATTGCCTTGGAGTTTTAGCTTTTATGTGACAGAGTACATACTTAAATATTTGGATGAGTAAACAAGTAGAAAACAAACAAATATCCATATATGTACATTGCATGTACTTGCACAGGTGTGTTGTCAAATCTATCAAATCGCTGATCTGCAATTTCCCATATTGACGTTTTGCTCCCTGAAACTTGTGTAGCATCAGTTCAGGGAAGCCTGGGGAAGAGAGTAATCGGCTTGTGCAGGATGGGAACCTTAGCCAGGTTGTAATATTCAAGAAATTATGTAATGAATTATGATTTAATGTACTGGTACTAGTTAAGTCATCTCCATGGTGACTACTTGTTATTCCAACAACATCGGCCACGACGTCCAGGCATGTGCCTCGATAGCTCAGTTGGGAGAGCGTTAGACTGAAGATCTAAAGGTCACCAGTTCGATCCTGGATAAAGGTCACCAGTTCGATCCTGGTCCGGGGCAACGTTAGACTGAAGATCTAAAGGTCACCAGTTCGATCCTGGTCCGGGCAATGTTTTGCAATTTCTATGATGTATCAGGCTAGCAATATACCTGAATGTGCTACATGAGATTTTCTTCATGAAAACTTTTTAATCGTTTTACTTCTTCATAGTGGTTCTGAGGCTAGTGCTAGTTACTAAACATTCACAGGTTCTGTTGAAGATCTAGCACCGCACATTCTTTACGGAACTGTTGCCGGAATTCATCTGTGAAAAGATATGGGTGACTTAAAAAATCCCATCCCTAGAATTGTGAGATTTTTCTGATTTTTAAACTCCGAGGTCTTTTTTCCGCATTGTTGGCTTGCCATAAAATCTAAAAACTACTAGAAAAAAGCAAGAAAAATGAGGTAACAGCTCGTACGAACGCTCGATTTTCACTCGAAGGTATCACAAATTTTAGCTACGCTTTTTGTCAATGCAAAGGTTAATTATATGGTCAAAGCTCATTTGACCATGACCAATCATGGCAAACCATGACATAAAGCGGAGAAACATCTTTATTCAACTATTTGATTTACAAAATCAAAACATTAGCAAAGGAAAAACCAGTATCAAAAGGAAGCAGACTGAAAAGATAAGGCGTAGAAGATTGCTAAGGCATAGACAGACTGTTATTGGTTGGTTATCAGATTGAACCAATAGCATCATTTCGAGAAACTCTTCATTAGCAAAATTTGGCTGCATTGGCAATCTTTTGAACTTTCTCAAAGAATTTGGCATTATCTGCTAAACTTTTTGTTTTTTCACCCAAATTAAACTGAAAATACGATTTCAATAAGGATCCACAAGTGTCCAATTTAACAGCGATATTACAGAGCTGCTCAAGAGCATCATGTATCGCAACGGCAGAAAAATCTAACTGATGGTCGCTAATGGTTGAAGATGAGGAGGAGTGTGATCGCCTTTCGTACGAATCATATGAATTGTGAGTTTTTCTCCCAAGATATCGGGAGATTTCTTGACTGAATTTACTTAAAGCCACAAAAATCGGTTTGATATCATTGAATGTTAGCGGAGTATGAATAGTTAGGGCCGTACGAATAATATGCACTAAAAGTGTCAACGAATCATTTTTCTGAAGTTCATAAGGCAGGGAATTGTTTGCTGCAGTCACTAGGATTTCGACGTATTTCAGTGATTTCCTTAGCTCATCGTTTAGTTCGCTTTGCGCGTCCTGAGAAGTCGGTAGTATCGATTGGTCCTCCGTCCCGGCGGCAAAATCAGGAAGTATAGACGGTTGGTAGCTTGGAACATTTACAGGTATTTCTGAAAAGCTACATTCAGGCTATACGAAAAGAATATCTCAAAATTCTGAATTCAGTCCTTTTCTGAGTTTAACTATTACTTTTTGTGACAAGTATGACTTCAGCCACTCCTCTTTTGATAAAAATGTTCCGAAAGAAGAATCGGTTCTGGTAAGTAGTCTAATCTCGTATTCAATAGAGGGTGGGAAGGTGGCAAGTTGCTCCACAATCACATGATCCTTGGTCTAAATCCAAGTCCAATACCCACCCAAACCAAGTAGCTTCCCATGTCTTCGGGAATCGGTTGTGTGATAGGTCTTCGTTAACCCTTTTGGGAAGGCGGAAATACACGATTAACATCTAGCCTTCCAAACTATCTTGGCCTGGTGCTCATTCCAACGAAGGGTGATTTTGAATGGAAAGGAAATGTATGGGCGCAACCCAGAACTTACTTGATGAGAGCCGGAACTCCCTTCTTAAACCCATCTCCCACAGGTTTTTCCACCACATATGAACACCCAATTCAGGAACAGTTGCTATACAAAAGCCACAATTTCTTATGAAATCTAGCACTAACCGCTGAAGTTTAGGTAGTCGATGATAGCTTTGCGATCTGTCTGTGAGAGATTTTCTAAGGCTCGGACGATTCTAGAAAAAGCTCAATTTATTGAAGGGACGCTGAAAAGTGTATTAACAAGTTATAGGCATGCTAAAGATGAAAAAGACCCTCATTGAACGTGAAACTCAGTGTCCTTACATAGATGTCATGTCATACATGTCGGGATCAACTAGATCTTGCTCTGAGTTGTTTAAGCTTCTTGTTAGCTGTAATTCAGTTGAGAGGACGTTTTTTTTGCAATGTCCTATAATAATTCTTACTTACCTCATAGAAAAACAAGTATTTTGTTTTGAGATCTGATTCCATAGCCGTTATATTACTTTGGAGTTTGTTTAAACGTGAATACAATGAGGGGTTGGCTTTTTGCAGTTCATTTCTCAGGTTATCCTAAAAACTTGCAGAAATTGTAATTATATAAAATGAATTCAATTCAGATCTTTATCATAAGCATAACGTGATTAAAATTTCCTGGTGAATTTCCCAAAACGAATTTTTGCCCCTCCCATCGGCGTAAACGCTACGAGCATGTTATGCGGTGGATAAACATTACAAAATTTGTTGGGCCACATCAAAGAGGTTGCAATTTGAGAAATCGCGCTCAACCCCAACATGACTCAAAGTGTTTCGTAATATTGTTGAACGCGTTGCGTGACTGGTGCGTCGCGTTTGCATCGCATATCGTAGGCGATGTCTAGTAAAAGTCTAGACGCAAACGATGGAGTGTCGCTAAGTACCGTGAAAATATTCGGTTCAAATAAAGCTGCCGGAAATATGAATCTTGTCTAGTGTTCTCGACTAAATTAGGATGTGTTTCTGTAAAGACGTGCATTCGATTATTTCTACTTAACGCATTACAAAACTAATTCCTGGATGCATAAAAGTACAAGAATCTTACACCTTATATCTCTCTTCAATGGTTTCTTTTCTTTTTTTTTGGTAAAAATGACCCTGCCATTAACGGAAGTATTTAAAAGCCCCTTTTTTGGATCTCCCTTTTTTGGCTAATGGTGTCCTAATGTCGTGGAACGGTAGTGAAAGTATGATTTTGATAGGAATGATTTTGTCTTAATAAATCAAACCGCTTTAATTATTTCTTGTAAATAGCGACTCCGTAGATGATCCATAGACTCAATCATTTCTGTCTCATTAGTGCTCATGGTAGAAGTAGTCTCAGACGGTTGGAGTTCCGGTATCCAGGTTGTAAAGTCGTAGTCGAAAGTATTGCGAAAACCTGGAAAAGTCTGAATAAGAAGGGGGATCGCCTGATTCTGCTGTTTTCTCTGAAGACAGTCACCTGATGCTCCTCGATATGAAGCATACCGTGTCATACTGGGAGCAATCGTCCCTAGCATCAGCAAGCTCCACAAGAGAATCATTGTTGTAGGAGTCGAGAACGTTCCTGAAACGGCCTTGCTGAACTTTTGGATGGACGATGGACCAACTTAAAAAAAAGGATAGGATGGGAGGGGTAGCGTTCTGACAGTAAGCAATCCAATTTCGGATGCGCCCAGCACTTGGCTCCCATTCGGAGTTGCTGCGTGCTCGGTATATGTTTGATCTAATCTACCGAATTACAAGATTCCGTTCTCGGTTTTGCAAATAAGCTGGATCTCGAATACGTTCTCATAAACGAATCTCAGATCCTCAGGTGCGGGAGTATCCCTTTGAAAGACCCTAGGAGCTCAATTTAGGGATTGTTCCCCATTCCCACATGACTCAGAGAGAGAGCTCTTTTGTTCTCCAGTCACCTTGGAGGTAAATCATTTTGGAAAAGTTTAGGTGGAACAGGACAAAGACAAGAGCAGAAGCAAAATCAGGAGGGACCAAGAAGGATGAATTTTCTTCAAATAATGGATGTAGCTTTCGAAAAAGAGATTCAGATATTGGCTAAACCTAATTATTTCCACGACAAGTTTAGAAAGAAACACATATGAGAGTAAGGGCTTAGTTGAGCATTTGTATCAGTGTCTTGGAAGTCTCAGATTCGGAGGGTGTGTAGATGCTGCCGAGGGAAACATCTGCAATGAGTTAGAAGGGTCTGCAGCCAACGTAAGTGTAAGTGTAAGTGTAAGGGGAATTCAGAAAAAGGGCATGTTTTATTGCAATGGTTGGACAAAACATAACAAACACCTACATAATAAAGCATTACAGCAGACATAACACCCACCCACAGATCTATGAAAAATGCCGGACGTTGCTGGGTCATTTTCTTCTTGGTATGGGCTCATTCACCGTGGTCTAGCGAATTTTCCCAGATTTTTATGAAGCGCGCACTGATTTAAATATGTGGGAGAGAGTTCATACAATAGTCATTTGCACAAAGCTATTAAAATACAAAAGTAATAGAAAATCAGAAAAAGTGTATGGGTAGCTAGTATCCTCGAGGACGTGATTGATTTTAAATTTTAAATTTTAATTCCTCATACTTAACAAATGCCTCTTTTAGAGATTGTGGACAATAGGCAAAAGAATGCGCTGCGTCGCAAACTATTACGTTTCGGGAAACTGCATATCCGGTGCTCGTTGACGTTCTACGATAGCGCTGGATATATCCTTTCAGCATCCATAGGTGGCCCAATTTCATCCATAGGTGACTCAATTCTAAATCCGCTAGCCTAGCTGAATTTTTCGTTATCATTTCACTTTTAGCTTTTTTTATCTGGTACACATTGAAATGCTATCAAAATTCCGAATGAAAGTGGTGTATGACGATCCTTATAGACCACAGTTGACCAAGTTGTTAACAGAAGATCAACTGCTCAGGATGCACATCCATTAACATGTCGTTCTCGCGCTTTTTCGGATGTTTATATAGAAGTGTAGAGTATTTTTTCGCTGAGCTGACCCTCATTTTGCTCACGCCCCGCCCACTGCGGGCGGAGTCTACCTTTCGGGTGTTTTGAGTGGCTCGGCTCATTACCTACCAATTCCAATAGGCGTCACACTTTATCTCTGTCGGGAAAACGCTCATTTCACGCACTCCAGAGAGTGTGGGGAAGTCCAACTTAAGCCATGTGTATTCAGGTAGTCTCACTGATTCCCACTTATTCGAAATCGGTTAAGTTGTTCCAGTTTATTTTAGGAATGAGTCATATAAGATGATAACAAACACAAACACTTACTACATAAAGTTTTTATTTAAAGCTAATAATAGACGTGGATTGAATCGCTAGGCAGTACTGTCTATTTGCGCTGAGCTCTGAGATTTGTGGGTGGCCTGGTATGATATGGGCGAGTTTGGAACGTGGGAATGCTGGTGCAGGCTCCAATATCAAAGCAAGTCTGTCCATCACGATCTCCTGCTTTAATATCCTGAAAAATCACAGTTCAGAATAAACCATGAAGAAACATTGTCTTTAACAGTGGTGGGACCTATTCGAATACGCCATGTCTTCTCATTCTCTGTGGATATTTTTACTGTGATTTGAGCCTTTCAGTTACCTTTGTGGATTGCATGTGGATGCGAAGCTAGCGAAATTCCTACTGCAAGCCCTTTACTTTGGCCTTCACCATTCTCAAGTGATCAAATTTAATCGAAACTCAGAACAAAAGTAAAGTAAAGGGCTTCTAAAAAGTTAGCTGACAAGCCTTCTACGGTATAAGGTCGTCGGAAACCTCCTCGTCCATTATGCTATTCCCGTCGCTCCCAAGGTGTTCTCAAGTGGTGATCCTAACTTACCGAGAATATCTTGTCGATATTTTTGTTTACCATATCGATGCAGGTTTGCTCAGCTGATGCTCCTTCCTGTGGTGGCAAGTGCTTGCATTCGTTGAGAAGCTGTAAAAATACCATGGTTTTTTGTTAGCAAAACCTAGCACGAACACTTTCCTTGCCCTTTTTCTAAGACCTTAGTCCTGATAGGGCTTACCTCTTGTTGAAGGGCTTTCTCGTTGGTAACATTGTTATTGAAATGATGTCTGGCCTGAGCGATAATATGCTCACAGATTTGGCACTCGGATGGTGCTGGAGGGGTGCCACGTTGCTGAGATGATAAGAGCAGAATTAAATGAAAATGGTTAAAATGTAAAAAGTGCCAACAAAGTAAATAACATTGACAGATCGGCCTCAGTCCGGAACAGTTGAGCGGTTTCCCAATTACGACAGCTTGATAGGGTACCCTCATAAGCCTAGTGCGACTAGTAGACTCTTCCACTAAGATCTTACCCCCAGCGGAGGACAGTGACATGAAAGTGACTTGGAAAAGGTGCCCTTAAATGCCAGAATCCCGATCTACTGGATATTAGAAGGGGCCCGATTCCTCAAAATATAGCCATAACATGAAAGCAGCGGGTGTTTGATAGCATGGCGCATTTCCATTGTGAGTCTCTATGAAAATGAAAAACTCACCGCGAAAGCGACAGCGATGAGCAGGACAAGCACACTAAGTTTCAAGAACATTTTCAGTCGACTGCGATTTCTCGCGGACCTTCTATTTGTAGGGATTCTTATCAGAATGACGTACTACCTAGTCAGGAAATAAAAGCGTAAGCTGGTTAGCGAGAAGGCGCCTCGAGATAAGGCCTGTGTCGTCTGCCGAAAGCATTCCGGAACAAAGGAAATGGTGACGAAGGAAGAATACGCCCGAATCGTTTGTAGGTAGAACTCATATATCGGATTATGGGTTTTGCTTGTGCCGCTTTTTGCTGTTCCGTTAAAGCACAGGTAGCTTAGAGGAAGTAAGTAACTTGACCAGGAACGAAGTCTAAACGGCCGTCTTTTTTCCTGACCCGGGACATTTTTGAGTTCCCTAAGGATTCATAGAAGTGTTTGGTAGCATTGCGCAGACTTCGGTTTGGATACGTTATGGGCCAACTAACTTCCAAGTCATTGTTTTTCGTTCCAAACATCCAACTTCAGAGGAGTGACGGGCAGAACGAACCTGTCCCAAAACAAAACAAACCGTGGAATCAATTCATGGACCACATTCGGAATTTGGAGCTGCAGCCTTTACCACTACCTACCTGGAATTAATATAGAGTTTTCGACGGAATTGGGACGAAGATGAACAGCGATTGACCTCCCAAAGTATTGTATAAACACTGCGCCCATTAAAACGAGACAGCGATTCCAAACAAAAGCCAAATATGTGGCGCATTCAAACCAATCGATGTGGGTTAGCCAGTTAGTCTCAATTGTTTCATCTAGACGTATATGGAAACCGCTGTGCGACTATGGCCTCCAACTGTTTCTAGTAAATATCGAGGATCCGGTTCAGCTAACAAGTGGAAGGACGTTTCAATGTGGTTGCCTGAGTCATCGGCCAGATCTGGTTCCACCTGCCCCACATTTAAGTCGCCGAACGAAATCATCGGCTTAGAACGTCTGTTGCGCTTCGGTGACGTCTCGCTCTGTCCACCCCTAGGAGTCGCTGTGTACTTCAAAAATGAAACTGCTGAAAAAGTCGCAGTTCAAGCCAGAAGATCTCAATGTCGCCGTTGAGAAGGCTTCGGATAAGCCACTGGAGAAGGCGGCTTCGGAAGAATCTGTGTCAAAGCTATTCTCCGAACACGAGCCCAATTTTGGTACTAAAATTACGTCTGCCGTCAAAGGCACTGCCGTTTCAATTTGGGAGTGGTGAGTTTTATAATATTATACGATAGCTTGCATCACTTTACAGCAAAGTTGTGGCAATGGCTAGGGGCTCCGCCATCGTCTGCGCGAATTGAGGATCATTTTTTCTTTTCTTACCATTCAAACCTCTCGATCAACAATTTCGTGTTCAGAGCGACATAGAATTCTTTCGTAAATCCCTCCTTCACAGTAGCATAAGAGCCGGACATATGCCTATGAGCCCCTAAACCTGATTTCCCGAAAATGCACCTACTAGCTGGTTGTGAGGGAAGAAGGGTCGGGGAAGGGAAACTATTCGGTGTTGGTGCCTTCAGGAACCCCAAGACACCGTAAGCCTGTGACTAACTCTTGCTGGCCCCAGAAGTGCCTTGTTTCGTCAAAAAANAAAAAAGTAATTTTGAATTTTAATTGGATGAGACAAGATCTCCAATACTCATTTGGCATATTGGCATCTCTTGGCTCATTTTGTTCAACCAATCAGCGTAAATTTTCCCATCTAGGAAGAAGGATACATGCTGTCTGATGCCACAAAACTGCTGTCTTCTGTCTGACAAGTGCTGTCTCACAAAGCTGCCCTGCATGAGACAACTCAAGGATAGGCTTGTGCCTGCAAAGAAGGCTGAAGCCTGAGCCCATGCTCCGTGTTCTCCTGTTTACTTGTAAAGCATTATAATGTATTAAAAATCGTCCTAATTGCTGTTAATCGATGTAGCAATTGTTTTATTGGTTCCTGAACGATGAGCCGTTGCTGCCGTTGCTGGATGGTTCAAGAGGACGTCCAGTTCAGATGATCCAGTGACTGTCATGAGGAAGGTTTGATGAGTCAATAAGACCACTTATTCGATGTTTATAGTCTGGGGGCATCAATAAACCAGTTCCATCACACTGTACTTTAATGACCAGAACAGTTTTGCTATTATTATCTTTTGCTTCGACCTTTTCCTATTTCTACAAGGGGACGCCCATTGTCCTCTGCTTACTGCTCACGAGTGAACTCTTCCTATTAAGCATTTAGCTATATTTCTGCTGTTGAAATTAGCTTGAACACCACTAGTGAAAGTATTTTGTGCAATCGTTGACTAGGGCATTGCCTTGTCAATTGAATTTTTACGCTATCCCAATTCACAGCTAAGAAAACTAAGCGTTACGCTACGGGAGGTGGGAGGGACTGGAGGAAGGGCGGAAGTGTGTAAGTGGTCTAAGGTGTCGCCATCACAACATAGTTCAGCGGATCAAATCCCAACTTGGTCATCAGGAGAGAAGCGCCATTGCCTTTTGAAGGTGTTCTAATTGATTCCAGTTATTCGGAAGATACTGAAGGTGATTTCTTATGGAGACATCACCCTCGAACCTATTTTAACCGATTATGGCTCTGATGCTAGCGAAGGTCCCAAAAATGGGAGATGGATGTTTATAGGCACAGTTCACTATAGAAATGGTTTCTGTGGTCCCCTATAGTACGAATTCGAGGCTCCCCCTTATACCATACCTGCTGTTATAAGGTCGGAAAAATCCTGGAGAGGGCACAATAAGCGGACGGAGATTGTATCATGTAAGTGTCGCATCCATAGCGGAGGAGTTTCAACGGCTTTGTAGAGCCTGCATCATTCACAAGGGGACCAATGTAGGAAGTTCAAACAACTTTTCATGAGCCAAAGCGACAGTGAATGGCCATGGACAGTTATGGCTTGATGAAGTCAGCTCTTTGCTCGATGGGAGCAAGTTAAATCTCGTCCAAACACCCCTTACAAGCCATTCCCGTCACGGTGATCTCGTACAACCTCCACTTTCGCTACTCTTAAAAAGCCTTGAAGTAGGCGGATTTTCTCGCTTTCTTCGCCACCAATGTACCCCTCTACATCAACACTTTCGCTTTCCAACCTAAAAGGGGTACCTCAAAATTATCATGAGCTGCGCCTTCAAAGCGTCTACGTAGATTGTTTAGAGGTGAACGCACTCCTTTCCGATTCGAAGAGTGAAATCGTCATTTCCGTTACATCCATTCAGTTATTTTACACCTAACGAGTCCACATTGTAGTTGCAGCCACCGGGTGTGGTCCTTAACGACTGGTTCTTATCAAGTCGCTGACGTCAAAGGCAAAATCGTTGCTGATGTATGACTCTTTCCGAGTCTCCTTCTTTCATGTACCTGTGAGCGAGCGGAATACTCTCCTTTTTCAGTGGAGGGGGGGAGAGGGGTTGGGCTAGCTGAGACGTCCGCTTCTCAGCCCAGAAAATACAGGCAAACTGAGAAATCACTCTTTTTGAGTCATCTCAAAGCTACCAAATACTTTCAAAAATGGGGATCGAAGCTGTTTCAAGCATTAGGGCACCGCAATAGCGACTCTGAAGTCCGATGCCATTGTCCTTTTCTAATTCTAACAATAAGATGAGGACCCCCTTCATGAGACTACTTAACTTTGGCCTTACCTGTATCATAACAGAGCGAATAGACCGGTATACAAAGGTTAAGGCCGAAGCTCTAACCTAAGTATTATGAATTCGCTGGCCAACGATGGCGGTGTGACGTAAAATTAGGTAGGCTGTAGACAATTACGTCGTAAATGATTGATTTCACGGCATAAGATGAGAATTCGAATAATAATCACCTAGTATTTCTATTTTCTGTTCCGTATTTGTGTATTTTTTACATTTTATATATAGTATTGTGCTTTCTTGAATGTAGGCGTTCCCAAGTACTGCTTACTTCTTGATTGGTTTCATTGGGTACCTTGGGATCCTTCCTCGTTACATTTTGATTTCCACGTTCTGAACATCAGTGTTGTAAAATTTTACCTACATTTTCGCTTCACCGAGATGGCTTCTGCAACGTGATTGAAGTCCATGCGGCTCATCTAACATTCGACCGCTTCTCAAGCATTCAATATGTTTCCTTTGCTTAGCTCTTTTTCGTATCCCATAATTACTTTACATTAATTGCTTTGTAGTATGCCTTGTGTAAGTGTTTGTTTTGTTTTCGTAGAATGCTTCCTTTTTTAGTTTCTCTTTTTGTACATTTCTTTTGCTTTGTGATATTGTATTTTGGGAGGGAATTCTACGGGAAGTTACATGGTTTTGAATGAGAGCTACTAAGCATCAGATGATGCACACTGTTACCAAACAATACAATGGAAAGAGCGATGCAAAGCAATCTGTACGAATGTTCAAAAAAANAAAAAAATTATTCAATCAGTACCAGTAGAGCATAGCAGTGGGGTATCAGTCGACAGCTGGCAACGGCGTCGCTATTCGTCGCTCTTCAGCGTCCATAGTCCAGCGACAGCCGCACATCGGCTTTCATTGAGCGGCACGAAGTATAAACACAGCCTATTCGTGGCGAGGGCCTTTTTCGATTATTTCGCTGACAAGAGTGCCCGTGTTCTAGGTAGTAGCTAATAGCTAGGTAGCTTTAACAAACTTAGCTTAGCATATGCTTCGATGAAACTTCAATAATAGATGACAATAATAATAGAGATTGTAGCAGGAACAATGATCAGGGTTAGCCGAGTGGTTAAAAGAGTAGGCCCAAGTCTGCACCCAGAAATGCTAGAAATGCTGATGTCGATCCTGACCAAGGTAAAAACCACTTCCTGCAAAAGTGTCGCTGGTAGGAGCCGCATGCAATGTTGTCAGGTGGATAACGAAATACCCCATTATTGTAATTATGACTGAATTTGCAAAAGATTAATGGATAATGCTAGGGCGGCATCCCAAAATGGCTGCAAAACCTTCGCCCGCGTTCTATTGACGGCGTATTTAGGCTATAGAGGAGTCAACGAACTCGACAAAAAAAAGTCACTTTGAATAGGAGGTCTAAATGTCATATCTGGTCTACGTCTTGAAGTGTCGAAACCAAGTCGTCTCAGGGGCGAGGGTGTTCGGACCCACAAAGAGACACAGAAGCGAAAATTCAGTAAGGCACTCGGCTCTTACAGTAATCCGGTACGTGTTAACACGCAAATTTTTACCCGTCACATATACGACGCGTCGAA
>UZAF01020702.1:0-16626 GCA_900617895.1 Haemonchus placei | reverse complement strand
AAAGGCACCAATGCTACCACTTCTGCTTGATCGATCAATCTCGGACGCTGGACCACAACTATAAACCGCGTTCGAAGAACAATCAATACGCATCGACATAACTGCCGTAAACTTGTCAGGTTGCTTCCAGACCTCACACCTCCCTACTGGAACTCGGATCTTATCAAAATCTCTGATTCTGCCGCACCCGCAATCAATATCCACCAATGCGTTGGAGACCGAAGAGAGCGTTTGTTCTACTTGATGTAAAACAGCGACCGCGCGAGTTCTTCCATGATTATGATAGAGGCTTATGGAAATCCACCGCAAATTGAGGTGATAACGGTTAGGAAAAAGCTCTAGAGGTAGGCCGGTATGATGTTACAAGACATGGACTTGATACCATTTACTCGGAAGGCATACTGTGCTCCCCGAAGATGGCGGAACTTCTCCCCGGATTCCCACGATATGCGGCAGTGATTTAGCGGCGGCTACCGTACTCTCCACTAAAAATTCAATCCTTTCCTTCATAGCGCGACTACACGGGATCGGGTGCGACGACCGCGACGCGATTTCCGGGAGAAAATACCACGTCCGCATGGAAGTCTTGAAGTTCCAGTGAATGGGTACGGGGAAACCGGGTGGAAATACCTTCGCCCGCATTAAAACATTATATTGGTAGTAATTAACGGTCCTATACCGTTCATACTTCCTTGCAAGCTTTCTTCTGAACCATACATTATAAGGGAACCCTACATTTTTTCATGATTAGAGTTGCTTTTCGCCCTAACGAAGCCCCCAAAAAACAATAATTCTGTTTCAGTGCATCAGAAGTATGAAACCTGCATGAGCACTGACCGCTCCTCTTCTAACTCTTATAAAATAAAGAAAAATACTCACAGTTCGAATAATTTCAAGAGGTGCTTGTCCAGCCGGATCAACGAATCCAAATACGGGTTTCAAACGATAGTCATTGTTGTTTGAGCATTTTACTTTAAAGATCACTTTCACTTCACCAGCATTAGCTAACGTGTGTGCAGAGTTTCCACCAGATGCCGGGATCGAAGCCGCAGGTGGATCGATCGTCAAAGACATAACAGAGCAGCATGTAAACCTACCACTCTATGGACTATTTATACCAGGTTGATTTCCATTTACACTCGTATCAAACACGATTTTACATATCTAATTTGATTTAACCCGTTAAACCTGTAAATTCATGAAATTGACGACGGTAACTTCAAATCGTAAGAATGGGTTGTGTTGGGCGTTTCGTTATTGGGAGGGAGGGAAGGAGCTGCGCTTCGTTGCGCGCGTCCGTCGAAACTGCGTCGCCGCAGCTGTCGCACGCGGCGCATTAGCCCGCGATACTTGACAGACGTCGCAGTTGTCAGTGGGGCATACAATCTGCGCTGGGTCAAGGCAGTCCGCTCGCAGAGAAGATAAGACAGACAATTGCAAATACTGACACTTTGTGGTACTGTAATGTCATCTCGAGATCTCAGTGGGGAGAGCCGCGGGCGAAGTGGGCGGGGTAACCTACTTTCGACGGACATGCGCAATGGACGTTCTCCGGGGAAGGGAAGAGAGGGGCTGTTCTGGTCTCCTACTCTCACACCTCGACACACTATTCATCGTTGCCTTTTCATGGGTGACTGCTTGACTGTCACCCATGAAAAGGCTGAGCCGTCTCCTTACTGCCACTTTTGACTCTGCTGGGCATTGAGAGAGTCGGTAAGGGGACATACATATAACCACCGCTGGTGCCAAGAACTGAACAGCTTGAAAAGGAAGAAATGGGAAGTGAACTGGTGCCGTCAGGACCGTGTGAATGAAAAAGGGGGATCACGCTAAGTGAACCAGGATTTAGGTAAACCAGGAATCCTATTCACTGAGTTCGATTAATTGGGAGCAGAAGCATTGTGGAGAATACAAGTGCTGCAGCGCAATTGCATAATTGTCGAAATTCATTTAACCGGTTGAATTTGGAATTGTAAAGAGGCCGATAGGAAGTGGAATGCGTGGCGCACTCTTAAATTGCTCAGCATTTTGCGTTTCTCTTTCAGTGTACTACTGTTCCCTTGGGTATCAAGGAATAAGGCCAGCATGATAGGAACAGCCTGAATTGCTGGACGATATTGAGTTTTCCTTCGAATAATAAGAAGGAGGAAAGCTGAGCAGTCGAGCTAACAGCGCTCGAGAAGACCATGAGAGAACGAGTTCAATGGGGAGGTTTCCTGCTTGAAATGTCAAGAGAACATGTGGAAGTGAACTTCCGCTGAACCATCTTCAAAAAAAGCAAATAGAACCTATTCAATAGAAACTTTCTGACAGAAAATGCCTGTACAGGAATTTTACTCGAGATAGCAAATAAAGCGAAATGCATAGGAAACTTGCACAAAGTTATATACACTCACAATATAGACCTACTATACAGCACAATAATGTCATCATCATAGCCAGAAGGCAGACCGCTAGCACGATTATCCATGAACTCTGTTCGAAAGGATTGTCACGCTCCGCTATGAGCGAAGATTTTCCAATGTCACCATTTTTTATATATACCATTTTTTNCCCCCCCCCCCCCTCCCCACCTTCTTATCCCTACTTAGAGGCAGAATCTTTTCGGAGATTGTCTTAGGGCACATCAGATCAGGAAAAAATAGAAAAAAGGGAGGACCTATCCGCGACGCCTTGCTTATCTTAATCGGAAAATGAATTAACCCATCGAGGGAACGGTGTTGTGCATCGCGTTCATCTTACTCTTTTTCGAAAGTTAGACCACATCCACCTCTGCTTCCAGTGCTCTAGGTTTAAAAAAAAATAGGATTACAACAGCTACAGTAACCGAGGTAGCGAGATCTTGAATGAGCGTGACTAATCTTTCAAATCAGATTCCCGAAAATAAGATATGGTACACGTCAGGAAATTAAAAATGCTTCCTGTTCACATAATCATCGCTTATAAATACGCGGAAAGCCGTCGAAAGGCGCACGGGGCGATAAGGAAAGCATCACAATCAATATCACATTGCAAGGTCAAATAGGAAAAAAATATATAGAAAACGTATCACAACTGCTTCACGAACATTAAATTCGAAATGACCTTTAGTTGGTTTTCGATACAGAAATATCGGTACCTCCGTCGCAACCACACAGCTTGACAATTTCCATCCGAGGAAATTTCACAAAGGACTATCGCATACAATATTATGAACTGGTATAGCAGTAAACCCGGCTAATAATATTCCAAATGTGTCGGATATGGAAACGAATCCCATACTAAACTCCCTCCGATCAGCTGGAATCTGAAAAAGGAAGAAATTAGCAAACCTCAGTTCCCACCGGACCATAGGAAAGCCGTTGAGAAAACTCGAAGGGAGAAGGAAAAATGTGAAGCAAAAAAAGTTACTAACCTCTTCATGAATAACTCTAAACGTATTTACATAAGAAGCTCCTCCCAAGAGTCCTTCATAGACTATTAAACAGAACAGTATGAAAATATGTGATACAAAACGACTAACTGCTTCACAATACAGAATAGTTGCGTTAAGAACCTGAAACAGAAAAAAACAGTAAGCAGCGATCGAAGTTTGGAAAGTCCGGTAGACATACGACAAACCTGAAGCATGGCCAGCACAGGTAACACCTCTCCTGGTAATGCGATCAAATCCGAAGATGATCGGGAAATAAACACACCCACTTGATATAGCACTTGATACCAGCGATACTGACTTTGTGGACTGAGGCTGAACCCATGAGAGCAGTCGAATTCTAGCAACTCTAACTGAAACGAAAAATTTCTACAGCAGTTCTACTCTGTAATGCAAGATACACTTTCTATCGGATTGGATTCTTCTCCATCATACCTATGCGCGGCTAATCATTTCATCCTCTGACTACAACAAATATGCACTACAATCGAGAATCCTATAATCTGTTGTGTTCATGTAAAGTGCAAGATACAGTGAGGGATCCCACTACGTTCCAGTTGCAGTGCAAAGGATGAATACTATTTAAGTGAAAAAATCCAAAAAAAAAAAANAAAAAAAAAGATCCCGTGTCGAAGAAATCGCTTCAAAGAAAGGTATATTGACGTTATCCGACACTGCACTTCTTGACACGCAGAGGAGTAAGTGGATGCAGAAATTCGAGCAATCATGCACGCTGATTATCCTTCGCGAAATGAACAGTAATAGGTGGAACAAAAATTTGCACTTTGCTGATGAAATGGTTTAAAAATAATTGATTGAGCACGTGTTCCAGCGAAAGTGAGCAGTCGTGAGTGTCACCACGCCACACAACGAATTCCAATCACCCGCTAGAAATGCCAGAACAGACACTGTCCTCTACCGACCAGAAGAGAAGAGACAAACAGTAAAAATGAAGATGAAAGATTTGAAGAAGATTATTATAGCGACTCACCAATCCTTGATTGATGAAATACTCCGCAAAGTAAACTATTATCAGCGGTATCATGTATTTGAATAGAGGCTTGATATATCTGAACTCGTGATAAAAGCCAGCACGTTGAGGTGGCTCTGGTGTCAGGCCTGAACGAAAGACTTCAATTAAGTAACTTGAGATAGTTTTTGTCTAATTAGCGGGCACGTCTCAAAGGAAATCAGTGAGCAGGGAGGATGAAAATAGCAGAACATGTTTCCGACCCTGTTGGATCTTTTCCTGTTGTTTAATAAATTTTCCCTTCGTAGAAAATGAAACAAACGAAATTCAAAGTGAAACAAGAGAAAAAGTGTTGCTTACAACTTCACTCGAAGCTCGNTTATCAGTATGTCAGAATTGGAAATTCAGAAAATACCTCTTGTTTCTCTTTCGTCCTCAACATCTAGAAGAGGTCTTTCTATTTCGGATTCCGATGACGCGGATCTTCGCCGAGACTGAGCGACGCGATCTGAAACTTGGCTTTTCACGACAACTACTGAAAAAAACCTTTAAATGAATTTCGGAACAGAGAACTTTGAGAAGCAACCACTTTGGAGCTTACCATTTCTATATCGTACGACATAGGTCTTTGGATCGCACACTTTGACCCTGTGCACTGTCTGAGGTAGATCTAGTACGAACCAGAAGCTGTAACAAAGAGCATAACGAAATCTTGAAACAAGAACTAGAAGAGAGGAGTTAAGTAGAAGAAAACAAATAATGAATATGACGACAAAGGTGATTATCATAGGTTCTCCTCATCCTGTCAAGCACTGACCAAGATTTTTGAGATGGGTCGCGCGTTCAACTTTTACTTAGGAACTCGATGGGAAGAACCTTCCAACGTGAATTCGGCACAAACAATGGTTATCAGGACAAACTGATATGCTGTACTTCATCCTTATACCAAACTTTTGCGGTTCCCTGTACCTAAACTCATTTTTCACGTTATGTTACCTAATGTTTGGTTGAAGAGGGCGACGATCTGGACTGAACTGCTGCACGGAAAGTAACTGTGAGAAGAACGGGGTTTCTGGTATACCATTCACAATAGTAAAAGCTTTCCATCCAACACCTTCTCCTCCCATAACCTTCGTTACCAATTGTGTAGCGCATGATGTATTTTCGAAAGATTATATGAAAAGAAATTATAAAAAANAAAAAATACTTACGTGTATGCGAAAATTAAAGGTATTATAAGCATGCTGTACAATGCTGTATGAGGTGATAAGTGTAGCATTAATGGGTCAGTAAGAACAGCATAAGTCATGGCACCAACGATTCCCGCACCACCAGTACCCGATGACCACATAGAAACAACTTGTCTGAAAGCAGAAATGTGAAAACATATGCTGCAAGATTTCAGCATTGAGTGCTGATTTTCATATAATCAGCAACTCTCAACAAAAAAAAAACGTAACGCACGAGTCAAAATATGAAGCCAGAGCCAGGTAAGAGATCTCTCCAAGACCGGATCCCCAACTGGCGACAACAACACCTGAAATGATCACCCAGTCAATACGCGGGAAAATATATTAGTCAACGTTGAATTACTTACCAAAAAGAGCCACAGAAACGTTGCTGCTTGCAGCGACTAGGATAAAACTCAACATCTGAGCCATGACAACAAGAAGATGTCGAAATCTGTGAATCAAAGGTTGTAGTGAACAAAACCAAAGCAGTTTTCTTCAAAGCCCACAAGGTGCCCTCAAAAGGAAGAGGGTGGCTGTCGTTGAGAAGTATGAAACCAGAGAGGTGGCAGGTTCCACATAAAAGGGTAAGAGAACGCCTACATGAGTAACAAACCCGTAATGAGGAAAAGTAATGTACGACAAGAGTTGAGCAAAAAAATCAAAAAATGAATTACCCAAAAGGAACCATGCGGATATACAGTGGAGCAGTAACTTTGACAACGAGGGCAGGAATAATATCGGCCAATAAAACTGCACCGGTAGACATGCGTTGACATTGCCGGTCAACAATTCGTTCCTAAATATATAAATACTGCTTATACGATGATACAGAAATTCTTACACGCTCAAATAAAAGGTCAAAGCTCTGTTCATATGTAAACTTCATTTACAAAGGTGAGGAAGGTTATTCAAACAGAACGTACACGGCAGGTGTGTGTTCCGTTGTATTTTTGGGCACCGTTATCCGTTTCCAATATATCCTTTGCTGCACTCAACATGACGACATATGCGAAATTGTTGCATAGTCCGAGAATCCTGTAAGCCAAGACAGGCTCAACATAGGAACTTAATTTGGGCCACACGATTACTCCATACTGGGATGCATTGATTTAAAACAACGGTTTACTTGGATTGAAAGCATAAAATTCCGTAACTCTCATTGAAAGGATCTAAATTATTTGCAAAACTCAAGTAAATTAAGGATCAGTCTGAACTTTCGGAATCTTTTGCAGAACATCTCATCCATCTCTCTCTTTTGGATACATCCTGAACAAACATATGATCTGTTTACAGGGTTCCCGGTTATCAACATTCAAACGATGTTCACTCTGCGAAAAAAAAAAACCCAAAGATTACTATAGCTCGCCGTCGAAACGTTTTGTATTGTAAAATGAGACAGTAAGCCGTTCCGTATCCCGGTACAGGTTGTGATACTAAATCCTTTGGTGTAATCCTCCCATTTTTAATCTAAGAAAAGGAAAATACCTAGTGAAAACGTACATCGCAGTTTCATAACAAAGTAATACCAACTTAGAGTAATACCAACTGAACCGTTCGCCCTGCCGTTGGGTCATTTAATCGTTTTCGGGAATGAAAGTTTTGTTTGAAAACGTCTGATTATGGAGCCTTGGGGTAAACACGTGATATCGTTGGCATGTTCCTTCAAAAAAAAGCTCGTTTGATACTTAGCAAAACAAAAGGAAAAGAAAAAATTATAAGGCGCAAAACGAAAAAAACATGTTCTCAACCATGTCCTTTTTCATAACTGGCCACAATTTCAGGCAGACGAACTCACCAGAATCCCAGGAGATTCCTGCTAGAAACGCCAGATGATGAACGACTAATTGAGTGCAAAGCAGGTCTGGTGTGGCTTAGTCTTTCGACCGTACGGTTAGGTACAGGCATCTCGTCGTTGGGGCGAACCTATAAAACTACAAAGTAGACACAATAAGACAGCTGAGAGGCCGATTACTCTATAGAGTGATGAAACGGTGCCTGAGAACCATCAAAATCATATCAACTGCTTTGATAACAGACAAATCTAACTAATACCCAAATGTGAGGCCACAGCTGATGGACGCATGAATAATAATGGTTTACGGTGCAATGTGGCAACTGCAACTGCGACCCACCGTCGTTAATCTACGATTTGCGCGCGAAGTCTTCCTATTTGAACTTGGCAGCCCGACATTACCGCGTTCGAAGTTTCGGCTTGCTTTTTGTTTGCTTTTTTACTAATTTTCTAATTTTCCGCTTGTTTATTATGCAGGGTTAATTGCGCTTGTTTTGTGAGCAGTGGTTCACTAAGGTGTTGAGTGGGGCTTGTTTTATAAGCCCTTTTTCGCAATTTAGTAATGTGAGTGTAGCTCCAGGAAATATTTAGCTGGTTGAGCAGAAGTTGCTTAAATATGCCACTGTTGACCCTGTTCTCGCATGGGGATTGAGAATTCACACTTATGGAGCGTTTAAACTATGCAATTAAGCATAATGATACTTGTCTTTTTTGTTATACGCAATTCCTCGGTAGGTATTTCTTACAGTACTCAGCTGGGACCTCGTTTTCTTTTCAGATAGGGGTGTACATGCAAGCTTGCATCAGGCTACAGTATTTGAAGTGTAACAAGTCTGGGTGTTTATGCTCGGAAGCCTGTTCACACGTCTTCGAAACTCCAGAGTTCCTAGTTAGGCTGTAATAGAAGAGAACCATCAGTTTTGTGTTACCCTGTGTTTTTCCTTTATAATTCATTTATATGATACAGTGAGATGCCACTGGAGCTGTTCAAAAGGCGATGGGATTGGGGGAAAGGGTAAGCCTAAGGCGTTTTACATATCTCAGCCGTTTAAGTTTACCTAGATGCCGAACATGGAAGATATAAAGATGTGCTCTCATGAACGCCATTCAGCTCAACTTGCTCTTAAGCATTACTACTTCACCTCAAAATAACGTTGTCGGGTTTCAGGAGATGTCGGATGCAGAGAATGAAGTGGAGTGCCGTCGTTCATCGCGTCGACGAGAAAGTGCGCAGAAACAAAGTCGACGAAGTGCGCTTGAGGCCATGAAAGAAGCTCGACGGCAAGGGAAAGTACACCGCGTTGATGTGAGTTGTCAGAATATCTAAAATTTGAATTCTTAAAAACCGTTCGTCTTGAACAAACATAAAATTCACACGTTAAAGCCACAAAGCAATGTTATTCTATAGAGCTTCCGATATGGTATTTGAGCGATTGAAATGAAACCACCACATCAACACATGGGCCTTTCAGTGCAGGAACTATTCTCACGCTGTTTTGTCCTATAATCATATTCAAGAACACAAAAATTGTATCAGGTGAAATCATGGAAAAGATAGAAGCGAATTAATTGTCAAAGCATTCATCTATATTAACAGAAGTTTTTTGGAGACAGGTCAGACAATATATATCAAGTTTTCCATTGTTAGGAGTATTTTACGAATAGAATTGCCATAATCTTCGCGTCTATCTACCTGAGAAGCCCTTAGAAAAATCGGATCGTCGGGTCAGGTATGGGATAATTGGCTCATAAGCAAAAATCAACAGAGCATGTGTGAACTCAGCCAAGACTCATCGAGGGGGCCAGACATGCACAAGAATGGGTGATGCCTTCTGCGGAACTTCCTAACTTTGTTCCAGAGCAGACCAAACACGGGAAAATGGGCAGAGGGGATGAAGCAAAATGGGCGAGTGAGGCAAAAAAAGAAGTTTTCGCGAAAGTCGTAAAAACTCACAACTCTGTTTAAAAACATATTAGATCTCTTAGAGAAGTGGAAGGATTATCCAATGAGTGAGTTTCGGGTGTTTGTCGTGACTGGTTGTATGTCGAAGTGGGTTCAACTAATTATAAGATCGAAACTTATAACTCTGTTCAAAAGAGTTCTAAAATTCGTGTAAAAATAGATACAGCCGTCAAAAGAGAAGTGGTCAAACCCTAATGATGAGCGGGCATGCGCCAAGGTGGGCGGAGCTAATCTGTAATTCATGACTTTACAAAAACGTTCATTGTTGTTGTCATGCACTCGTTAGCACGCATGGACCAACTGGTTTAGCATGATTACAGTAGTATTATAGGTTCTTCCTTGTATGAGAATTAGGGCACCAATGGAAAATGCACCTGATTTCCCTAAGCGTTAAAATAACTGAACTTCGAACAGAGGTGCTTCGTATAATTATTGCATTGCTAAACGACTTTCTAAAAGAATAAGTCTTCTGTGAAGGGGTTAATCCCATTTAAGGGATGCGCTCCGCACTCGACTTCCATTCAGAACCGGAAGGAGCGGAACCGGAAGGATAGGAGCGTAATGAATAATTTGTGGCCTAAACAATGATTTGCGGTGGCCAGCCGATGTACAAGTCAGTCCTTGAATCCTCCCAGATGAGCATGCTACCAATCAATCCACCTCGAAGGGAAGGAAAGCTCGGTTTGCCCAGGCGAATATCGATACGGGATTCGAACCCGCGACTGCGCCTGTGTGAAGTGCGCCACTTGCCACTACGCCATCTCCTTTTACTGACTCTATGCCGCATAAACAGAGAGTTTTGTAGCAAAACGTTCTTTTTCCACTCATTTCATCTGAATCTATTAAAAGTCGAAGTGTTGGGTGACCTCTTGCAGCATTCAAAGGATTTATGAACACAGTAAAAGTTGCCGAAATTAAGATGATCTGTGGAAATGGAGTAGGAGGCGGAAGAAAAAGGTACGAAACCTATCCGTGCCTCTGCCAAGATTCTTCCTTTCATCATTCTTCAACTATTCACTATTACTAGCAAGGAAAGAGTATGAAAGCGTGAATGAGAACAAAAGCGAAAGCATCTATATGTATGCAAACATTTCTTTTCTGTACATCTGTTTTTTATTTCTCGTCGGAGCAGTAGAAGCTATCGAGAAAAGCGACGCCATTGAGCGTGATATTAGCGATCATCTAAGATGATTATCGTTTTCGTTCTCATCGTTGAATTTAATTTTTCCGAGACGGTAGCGTGGTTTCGTAACATTTTCATTTATCGCCGTTCGGAACTTCAACAGTTGTTCTAAGAATAAGAGTTTCGTATTTTATAGGAATAAAAGAAATCGAGAGAGGATGTCAGGCAAAGTTTATTTGGAAAACGCGATGAGGCCTTGTCTGATTGTGAGTTAGAAGATGATAGAGGATATTACTAAATTATTAGAGGAACAAGTAAGGCGTGGAACTGGTTGCCAATGAATGCATAGCTTCTGTTTTTTTCGATCTGCAAGAATGAATCTCTGAAGAATTCCAAAGCAAAGAGGCACTCTGACAAGCTCGGAATTGATTTCAGAAGCCTTTCCTGGCCATTTCAGGCAGTTCAGAAAAAGAAGTGGGATGGAAAGGATTAAGATGAAACGAGTCAAATGGAATTATGGGAAAAGAGACGAATGGAGATCGAGAGATTGGATGACAAGTTGTCTTTTTACCATACGTAGCATAGGGAGATGCCTCGAGAATGGCTTCAGTCAAAGCGGACGTTTAAAACACATACTTTGCCTTGGAAATAATGGCAAAAGTCTAGCCACGCCACTCATCGACGCCCTTCAATTTTATTGCCGAACGCATTGGAATGTGCAGGTTGATGGCTCATGAGTAACAATTATAGGTTTCCTTGGACACACAAGGCACGCTCCCATTGAATAGGTACATTTAAGTAATCAGGCTTTTCGCAGAGAGATGCGTTCGCTAATAAGGGTGTGAAGAAGATTTCTCATGAGTAGCAAAGGGCATGCGAGTTTTCAACTGATGTTGCTCAAGTGGCTTGTGTCCTCAGCCACTATCAATAACCAAAATCGAGAATTGCTGGTTTCATTCACAAAATCGCTAGATTTCTTCTATCTTTCTAATTATAGATAATATGTTTGGTTGACTTGCCCCAATGCTTTTTTTTCAGCTTGACAGCCTTGTTACTAATGTCTACGAAGAGGTTGACGAGGATGAATATAATGAGATTGTGCGAAAGCGGCAGGAAGCTGACTTCGTGGTTGATGATGGTGGGTTCATATGGTATTGGTTCAGCTTTTGGAGTACAAAAGTGTCGTTTCACTAAAGGCTGTTCAAATAGTGATAGTTTTCAGTGCAATATGATTATAGTTCTAAAAATGTTCCAAGCCTTTTTCGGTTGTGTGCTTAATGTGTTAATTTATTTTTAGACTCATGAGGGAAAATTGCAGGCCAGTCACCCAGGCCCTTCCATCTCCCATATGGCTATGCCTAGCGCTACTTCCTCGTAATACTAGTCGCTATCTTCAACAGGAAGCCCGTTCCTTACGCTTTCTAAGGGTAATACTAAAAGTGGGGCGTTATTCAGCTGAGGATTGCCCCTGAAAAAAACGCTCCCTTGTGGATTCCCACGCATGTAAGTCTCTAGATGATGAAGTTTTTATGGAGCCCATCAAGACAGCAGATCCAAAAATATGCATAGGGTTGAATACTGCAGTAGGGGTTTTTTTTTTGTAGTATAAAAACGTATGACTAATGTATACTGGATCTTTGTGTTGTGAACGTCTTGGCAACATTTCAAGAAATAGATAGATATGATCCTAGTCCCGAAATACCAAGGAATTTCGAAGTGTCCGAGCTTTGGAATTAAAACATTAGGAGCATTCTTCAGACGGAAGCGGCTATGTTGACCATGGCGCAGACATTTTCGATGATGATGAAGAAGATGAGTACGAATACAATGGCGAAGAAGTCAGCAAAAAGAAAAAGAAGAAGAACGATAAGAAAGGTAAATCATCATCTCTTATATTAAGAGCCTTAGTCAACTATTGTCAGCTATTTAGTAATCCGTAGAAGTTCACTAATTACTGTTGTCGATTCCTTCTAAAATAGTTGCGCCCATTCGGATAACTGCAGAGGGCTTGAACATGTCGGTGTGCACTACCGGTAGGATAGACCTGCCTTCGGCGGGCTCTCACTATGACAAGGGTGGCATGCTCGGTCGATGCTCTTTTCAATCGATCTATTGTTTTTATTCCCTATTCCTAGAAAATTTGAGCATTTTCGCAGGGGAAATGTAACGTTTCCATCACTTCCTCGATTCCAGCTTCCTTTATCTCTTTTTATCGCTTCTTATCATTAAACGCTTGTCACTCTTCATCTGCCATCCCGTCAATACCCATATTGGGCATATGAGTGCTCACGATTCATTGTTGAAACGAATGAGAAGTAACAATACCATTTTCCGCTATCAATTACAAGTCCTAGCAGCCTATATCAACTGGCTGTTCATACTTCCTCTTATTATTCAGGTCATCACCAGATCATGACCGTGTATCCCTTGCACATTTAGGAGTCTTAAACCCATGGCTAATAAATTTATGAATTTCTTGTGATTATTAGGCGTTTTCGGGAGTTTTTTGAATTTTCCTATTTGTAGCTGTTTGGTGCACGAAGGTTTCGATTTATCTCGAACTCTTGTGGTCCTTACAACTTTGGCAATAGTGTTATTTCACTAGTAGAGTTCAGCCAAGAAAACAACGGTAGTTTCAGATCAAACGACGAAAAAGGGTTTGGATAGCTATTTTGCACCTGCAACGCATGCTCGTGGAAAAGTGAAAGACGACGTAAGATTCCCCCATTTTAGCATCCCACTCATCAGTAGTGCAGATCGATGCCATTTTTAAATGGAATGGGAAGAGCAGTTTCCGTTTTCAGACTGAAGTCAAGCTAGAGGATGATGAAGATTTGAAGAACATGTTGGCAGGAATTAATGACGACATGTTGGAGATGGACAACAACGCAGAGCCCTCCTCTGCTCCAATAGTCAATTCTTCGCGGAATCCTTTCAAAAGAGAAGGTAGGATACTCATATTTTGGGTCTTTTTTCAAGGATTATATCATGGGGACATTACAATATATTTCTTTTACAAAAATAAAGACGATATAGGAGTTGGTTTGATTGGAAGGTCGATTAGATATTATATCAAGGCTCATGTTCAGGCTCTCCAACGATTGCTCCACGCAAAGTGAAAGTGATGAAACTCGCGACGCCCACACAGCGAAGTGCACCGATTCGTCGCATTCAAGACGAGCCTCAAAATCACGTGAAAGTGGAAGTGGCAGTGGTGAGAAATGTGCTCCAAGGCAAATTTCGTGGGAGTTCTCCCTTCAGTGGTTTTCTTCTTCAAATTTTCAAATTCTCTAGCAATAGTTAGCGCTGATGCACTTTTATAGCCAGATTTGCGGTTTGCATTAGCGATTTTTTATTTGATAAGATTTCAGTAAAAAAATGTACTTATGACTGTTTTGCTGGAGAGCCAAAAGTGGAGCGAATCAAAATTTGATTATTCGGTTTTCACTAATACCATTGATATGTACATATAGCAAAGCAGCATGATAGAATGACCTCCAGCGTTTGATGTGTTATCCTTCGAAGGGTTCTTATTACAGTAGTTCGTGCTAAGAGATAGCTTCCAGTCTATTTTGGGATTTTTTTAAACAAAAATCATTCTATTCGAATAATTCATCTGTCACAGTTGCATCTGTTGCAAATGGCAATGATACATGCTTGCAGGAGGAGGACGCTGACTATGGCGTGCCAGACTTCGATGACTTTGATGAGCCTACAGCCTATGAGCCTCCCAGAGCTCCCCCACCAACACCTGTGGTTCCAACCGCCAAAATGGTGGTTCCCGCCGCCATGATGTCGGTCCCAAAAGTCATAGAAAGGGATATCAAGAACGATGTAATAAGTTATCCCTGCATAATTTTAGCTTAATACAAGATTTCTTATTTGATTCTTCGCCTAGGCTGAAGAGGAAGAAATCAAAGTCGTGGAGAGTAAACCGAATGCAAAAGCGGGACCACAAATGATGTCTAGTGCCGAGTGGGATGATAGCCAAGCGATGTGAGTTCACAATACCGGAGATTTTGATAACATCAGTCAACATTGACTTGTGCGGCTGCTATCGCTTCCAATACAACAGTATCTGTATAGAAAAAGTTTCAGTTCGGAAGAGCCTATGGTCGACGTTGTAGCGGGTTCCGAAGCCTTCTACGTGAAGGAGGCTGGTCAACAGTTGATCAGAATGTTTTGGCTAGACGCATATGAGGACCCTGTGAAGCATAGTGGTAAGTGGGTTCTCTGCTTCAGAAGAGGACGCTCCACATCACGTAATCCGCCTAATGGGCTTGTTTAGGAACAGTGTATCTATTTGGGCGCGTGAATGTTAGTGGAAACAAGTGGGCTAGTTGTTGTGTCACTGTGAAAAATATTTTCCGACAAGTGTTCTTTTTGCCGAGAGAGACGGTAAGTGTCCAATTCTTCAGCCAATGGAAACAACAACTGAACGGCTCGTTTTGTAATTTTATTTCTTTTTTCTAGAAGTTTGTTCGTGGAACAAGTACGAATGACCCAGTTAGTGATGAGGACCTATTTGAGGAAATCAAGGCTGTTATGAAACGTTATTGTGGCACGTCTTCTTTTAAGTGCAAGGTATTCATTTTGGTTGTCTTTTAGAGCCCCTTTTAGTGTAATTTCCAAGTTTTGTTTCTTTGAAAATGTGCCATTCGTATTCGTAAAATTACTGTAACCCGTGAAATAGTGGGTCGTCCGTTCATTTGTAGTTTAATTGATGTATAAAATGGTCCTGGGTTTAAACAGTCCTGTCAGAAGGATGCGCCTCGTTTTTGACCTCCATTCGAGATCGTGGGGGTATTGAACTCTTATGTACCCTTCCTAATGACTTGTGGTAACCAGCTGATGACGAATCGCCGCCTTTATCCTTCAAGGCTGGTCTGATACCGATCAAATGACATCGAAGGGATGAAAGTTTCGGTTGGCATAAGCGAGCATCGACCCGGAATTCGTACCCTGTATCATGCATATGTGACGGTGCATCGCTACCACTGCACTGCTTCCCTCGTAGTAGTTTATTTACCGTGTTTGAATGCTATTAAAAGTATGTACCTGTATGACAGCATTGATCTCATCATCGATGAAATGGTTTTGTAGCAAACCAAAAAGAGATTTATGAATGATGGAACCATCGCTGGCGAATATAAGGGAGAAGAAGTGAAAGTCGTCGAAGTCCAATATGATGTATGTTGCTTGACTGTGATAGAGCTATTGATGAGGGGACTGCTTCTTCTAAACTAGTATTCAGAGTAATCATCCAAAACTGCAAAGTGATCTTTCGGGAGCGACTTTCTCTGCTGTTTTCAATACTACAGCAACAGCTATGGAAAGACTTTTGGTGGAGAAGGGCATGATGGGACCAGGATGGCTTGATGTGGCAAATTACGGTAGGATTCGCTATGCAGTTTGTTGTTACTGGAGTTATTTAATAGCTACTGATTGCTGATTTGTTGTTTTTTTATACTCTTTCAACGAAATATCGTTAAGATATTTTTTTCAGTTGAGGTGACGGCAAAACTATCCTATTGCGATTACGAATTCAGCGTGGACATGGAGCGTATGCGTAATCTTACGTACAATACTTCGGTAACAGTTCCTGCTCCGCCCGTTCGAACTCTTGTCTTGAGCATGCTCACGACGCTGAATGAGAAGAAAGAAAATGAGGTATCGCGTTTCGAAATGTTCCCAGCAGTGTTTTAAGTTAAATCTTTGTCTCCCATTCAAGTCAGCGGTCAGTCTATTGTAGAATTCAGGCAATAGCTCAAACATATTGGTTCGAATGTTGCAGATATGTATGATATCAACGCTGTACAATCCAACTTGCAGTTTGAGTAATCCAAGCACCGATCAGAAGGATCTGCAACGATTATGCAGTGAGTGTTTGACAAGCTCGTTTCCAACCGTGTGTGATGTTTTGACATTCTTGGTCGTTTTTCCATTTTCCGCCATTTCTAGTGGTAACCAAACCATGCGGTGGCGTGCTACCCTTCGATATAAAGGAACAATTGAACAGACGTGGCCTGTCGGATATCGTCATGACTGCTGGAAATGAGAAAGCTCTGTTATCTCTATTCCTTGCTAAAATGCAAAAGTATGAACCAGATGTGATTGTGGTGAGTTCGCAATCA
>UZAF01020701.1:0-16627 GCA_900617895.1 Haemonchus placei | reverse complement strand
GGGGGATATGTACTTTTTTTTCACATGGGCTGTGTCTTGATTTCTCTTGACATGCACTGTTGGATCAGTGCATTGTGAGGTGATGATTTCCACGAAGGCATACAAGAAATTTCCCTCACTTTGTTTTTTATTTAATGGCATTTCCATCACAACGGCATATCAGAACTGGTGCTCCCGCAGAGAGCATTTTTTTCCAAATAGTGATTTGCTTCCAACCAGACGGGTTGACTTGGAAAGTAATCCACACACAATGCAGATCGTTTTAACTTTGTCCATCTCATCTGATCGCTCTCACTATGACAATGTATTTGCCAGTGGTTCCAGGGATACTCAATGAACTGCAGTTCGATGTAAGGAGAGGCAAATTCTAAAGTATCACATAAATAGAACGGAAGGACCTTGCGCAAGTAAGGACAGTGATCGGCACAATGCTTACACTCAGCAGAATGATTCAGTAATTTCTATCATGTCCTCTAGCTTAATAATACCTATGATGTGAAGGATGTTGTTACTTCCGACGTCCTAGTTCTTCTTTACAGGCTTGATTTTACTGTAGGATTCAGATGACGATCTCGAAGGCAGGGTGCGTTATCGTAACTGATAGGAGCACTATGCCTGGACTGCCCACAAACGGGTTCGAGTCCCTTCCGAGGACAAAGTTCTGTTCATAACTCGCCAACCTTGTGAGACTTTCGTATTGCCATAAACAAAACAGAATGAGTTGAACTTGTGGTCATCCATCGAAGTGACGATAACGCAGTGAAAATGAGGGGCTTGTCAAAATTCGGATGTTTAGGACACCTCTCGGACACCGAATAGAAACAATGCTTTGCATCAGATCAACTTACTTTTAACACGGTATTTCTGCTTTTTTTGAGTTTCAGCGCTGTTTTTCCTTACCGTGATTACAAACAGAGAAACAGGTAGTGTTTTTTCCGGTCGGATGCACAAGAAACGTTTTGATGGGCTATTATATCAATTATATTCTCGCAAATAATGATTACTTCGTGCCCAGGATATAGGCGATCGCAATAAGGATTCATAGCAAAAATGCTTTGTTGTTTTCTCAAAATTCTTGTGTTTGTTGTTTTTGCTTCATTCTAGTTTTGTGGGTACTGCTCAGGAGATTGAGATTGTACAAAAGAATTTTAGAGATTATGGAAAAACTGAGGTATAACAATGCTCAAACCTATGTTAAGCGCCTCAATGCAACTTCTATTGTATCTCTGGGGATGGTGAGGGATTGAAGAAAATTCAAATTTCAAGACAAAAATTGATAATATATCTGATAAAACCGGTTCCGTACTCAGTATTTTTTCTAACAAGGCTGGTCGATATCGCTCAACCGTGCTTAAATTTTCCTCATTGTACTGTTCCTTCAAGTTTTTTTGCCAAGAGACGCCAGTGCTCCCACACTCTAACTGCTGTCTAGGGCTACTTCACCGATCGTCCGACAAAATTATCGGGCCTGTTGGTCGTGATCAGTTCTAGGAAAGCCTACGATTCTATAGATGAACTACCTCTAAAAATAGGAGGAACGTGCAATCATTTTAACTTTAAAAGATGTCAAATTGAGTTAGTTAATGAATCCAATTCTGTGAATATTTTCTATCAGTTTTGAAAAAAGTTATAGGCGAGTTAAAATCGAGGCTTTAAGTTCATCATACTGTACCTCGGATACATTTTCTGAGTATGTTTCGAAATTTTGTTGTTGAGGCCCAGCCCTCATGTTTGTATTCATGCTAGAATACGATTTAATGCTGCGTATGAGAAAAAACAATGTTGGATTCAAAAATCGGTTCATAATAGACAATTCCAATTGGCAATTGACAATCTGCTATCAAAAACAAAGCGGGTTATTTTGCAGGTTTACAGTTTTCTGCGAGCAATCACATAATTGTAAATTAACACTTGAATGCATGATACGATAAATGAATAAAAACATGAATTGGGAGTTTCAGAAATAAACCCGAACTTTGAGATCCCGATAATGCCAAACTCTTGCTTTGTAAGCTTTCAGAAAATTGAACGCTTTCTATTATATTTGATCACTCTGGACAGAGGCAGCATCAATCTAAGCCAAACAGAGTCAAGGGGATTCGCACAACGCACGAAGCAAATGCAGCAATGCTCAAGGTTTCCTTCTTTTCTGACCATCTTGAAATTTCATTTATGGCCTTCACAATCTCTCATTCCTCACTCTGAATCATTCCCTCTTGTCGTGGAGTTGCTTCTAAATGCATAATCGTTTATACTTTTCAACCCAGCCATTATTCGTGTTGTGATAGTTTTTCCACTCCACTCACCTCACATATTTTTCCCCATTGTCATTTTTAGAGCTAGATAGGACTACCCAACTGTCGCGAGTATCGCAATCCTCTTTTGGGTTGTCACCCTCCCTGGACTTGGTGCTCCCGGCATCTTAGCTCTCTCTTTAATACGTTAAATTAAAAACGGCACGCCACCATGTTCTGGCAATATTTTTCCGAGTAATGATTTATTTAGCTGTAGCTTGCTTAATGTACGGTATGCGAGCGGTGCAAGTGGAGGACTATCACCACGCACGGCTCCGGCATTCAAGCCCATAAAGTTATTCGCGCAGAACCACTCACGCCTTCCATTCCTACCTGGTTCGTTAACTGATGCCAGACTTGTCTGGGAGGATGTCAATCAGTGACTTGTACATCAGTTCACCACAGCAAAACATGGTAGCTGCTAGACATTTCGTATTGATGCCGAATACTTTATTTTTTGTAGTACAATACTACTAGGTGCCCATTTGAGGGTGCCTAAGTAATGCAACAGTTGAAAAACAAATCACTCAGTTACCTCTAACTCTAAAGGGAAATACCCAAAATTAAAGGAAAGCGGGCCTTCTTAAGGTCTATTAACGGATATTTTCAGGAATCAAAAAAAAAAATTAGAGATTTCGAAAGATTAAAAATCCTATCTTGATAAATCTGTAATAATGAGATGTATAGCCTGATAAAACCGTTCAAATGTTAGGTGATAGTATTTGCACAGTTAGTGTGAAGCGATTCGCAATTGGAATTGGAAATTGGAAATGGACACGATGCAATGTATTGAGTTGTCCGGAAAGTCTCCGCCGATTTTGGAGTCATCTTCAAGTGAATTCTAAAAGAACAAATCAATCCACCAAACAGTATATACTCCATTCTGTTACATTTTTCTTTATTCTTTTTTACCCCACTTTCACAGGTCCTGGACTTACAAAGAAAGAACCCTCTCAGGTGCTATGTACGGTCCTCTGGTGGATTAAACTATTTTCCAATCGAAGTATCCTGCAAAAACCTATTTCAATGATTAGCAGCAATTTTATCTGGTCATTTAAAGAATTCTCTGATCTCTAGTTTCACCAATAGCTATCGAAGTCTTCTCTCATTATAAAACATGAATTTTTCTTCATCTCAGAGCATGACTTCGTTCCGCGCAATTGTATAAAAAATCACTCGTTATAGAATGTATCCAAGCAGCAAGCCAATTTCTTACCAAGTCCTGTATATTATAATCACTTCAGTTAGTTTATCAGGGAATGGAGTTATCGTTTATGCAACATTGCGTTCGAGGTAAGAATTTTGTAGAAAAAGTCAAACTATAGACAACTGCAATAGTCATGCACAGTAGCGCTCAAAAGTCTTCGGCCACAAGATTGTTTAATCGTATATTTCAGACATAAATCCTTTCCCACTGGATCTGATCATGCGAAGTTCCAATGTGTCTAGCATGGGTGTATTGTGAATATTCATCACTAGCGCTAGTACCAAACATAGCTGAGAAAAACGTACATAAGGCGCGATTAACTGCAGACTTCACTAAGGTTGCTTTTGACAAAATCTGCTACCGCAACAAAACCTTTATCTCACTTAATTAATATTGCTGCTTTGCAGTGCAATGGGTGTGTGCCGGTTCGTGCGATTCTGGGTGTGCGCGGCGAATTGCGCGGCGGAATCGGGTGCGATTTGAACGAGGATTCGGGACGCCTATTATTGGGGGCACAAACTTGAAGTAGAATAGTTGGGAATGGTTAGCTGATCCTACTAATCTACTTCACGTCAAGCTTGCGCTCCAATAGTAGTCAGCAGAGTCGTTCGAATCATCACGAATCCCGCCACGCAATTTGCCGCGCGCATTCGGAATCGTACGGACCGTGCGTCCCCCCAGTAAATAGTGTTGGATAGTGTGGAACATGCTTCAGTTGAACATATCAAAATTTCGCGCGATTAGCTCTGCTAAGAAAAAATTTATAACGAAAAAACGTAAAAGTGTTTGGCCGGAGAACTTTGGCGCTACTGTGTATGCTGTAAATGTGCCACTTCAATTTTCCCTATTCAAGATCATTACGGACTCCGTGCAACATACTTATTGCCTTGGTATCTCTGAGCGACATGATACTGGTCTCTTCTAACATCATTTCCACTACCTTTCACAATATGTTTGTTTTCGAGAAATTTGATCTATTATTTAATGGTGCATCATAATAGGGAAGGTACAGCGTTCCCTTGTTTTCAATGAAACAATGAAAAAATGATGGAAAGTCCACATAAATGGGGTGCCGGAACTTCCCTTCAACTTTTCTTCCCCTGTTTGCGAGATCACGAGTGGCTAACCTTCACCAGTTCTTTCGCGGCTTTAGCGTGCAACTACGTATTCGGCCCATTTCCCCGCTAATCGATTGGACCGCATTCCTTTTTTTCCTGTTTTGCTTTTTACTTTGTTCGGGCCATTTTTTCTTCGGGTTTACTTGTTTTTGTGTAAAGTGTACTCGCATAATAGAGGTTCTACGAGGGAAATTAGCTTTTACAAAGCATTATTACCATTCAACCATCCATCGCAAAAATGACTCCCTTATCCAACGCTCCAAACAAGCATCGCATTTCTGCGATAAGAACGAGCCTGAAACGCCGTTCAGGACGAAGATCCAACATCCAACATAAATAACTAAGTACAACTGAAGGAAGAGGATGGGAAGCAAAGGAGTATTACTAGCCCAGAGTACTACTAACCGCTCTGATGGATAATGGGAAAGTAAATCAATTCGAGTCAAGTAGTTCAGCCAATAAAGGGTAAATATGGATGCAAATTCGTATTTTTTTACGATTTTTATTTGCAGTGTTCAAAGCGATTTAATTCCTCAACCTACCTGCGTATACCTTCAACTGGCCTCACTGTTTGCAACATGTACATCACCATTATTCTTACTTGGTATGGCTATCGACCGCCTACTCGCTATGATGAAGTTTTAGTGAGTTCATCCTTGATTTAGTGAGAAGCCTTTTTAACAACTGGATGAACGTTGTTTTTTAGAGGCACAGCTGTTAACGCTTTTTTAAAGGCGCATTCTGAGTTAAACTTGAGGTAACCTTTTAAATCGAGGTAGTTAATTAATTAAAAATTGAGTACTAATTCGAGGTAACAAGTTTTCGAACTTACCACATAGGTCCGTGAGTGGTGCAGCCTCTACGATGCCGCTGGAACTCGTCCGTGCACACACAAGAAAGATTCTCTAGACCTCCGTAACACCCTATCCAAACCGCGTTTCGACCTGATAGCGCCATATATAGTGTACAAGTGGTCCACAGATTTATCCTAGCGGGATATCTCGTGAGCCCTTTTTATCGTGAACTGGATCTTCAAGCTTCGCTACGAATCCGTTCGAACACACAGCAGCGAGGCGTGAGCGGTTACGGTAATAAGATGAAAAACAGGAAAAATAAGGGGGACTTTCTTCAGATTTGCTTAGTTTTTCTTCCATGCATTTTTTGAATGAGAGCTCGCAACCCTCAGTGCTATTTTTTCTCCAGTGTCCGACTAGACTGCTCCGGTCAACCAGAGAAGGATCAATATCATTTTTAATAGGATTCCTACATCAGAAAGACCAAAGTGGTCAATCCATTCATGTCTCGTGAAGTTACTTCTTGCCGAGAGTGCTAGTGCAGCTGACAACGCGAGTTTGGTAAGAATCTGTCATGGACGGTCATGTGCGAAAACTACACGGTGCCCTTATAGCTGGAAAAAGGGAGCCTTTATAAAGGGGAGGGCAAGCGGGCTTCCGGTATTGTAAAGAGTAAAAGGCACGGCCCCCGGGGAACGAGGTACCCAAAGTTCCGCTCACAAATCACCAATCTTGCGAGACTGCATGGATATTCCAGTAATGAGTCTTGTTTCCTCTCATGAAAGCTCAAATAATACAACTAGGTTCGAAATACCGTGTTTTCCAGTAAAGCTCTGACAACTTCCCATCCGAAATCTTATATCTTCGCACAAATTCTGCCAGGATGCATACTTGGAATCGCTATGGACGTGATGGTTTTTACAAATCGAAAGTATGAAGAGTACGTCAATCCAATATTATTGTTTATTCTTGAAGTCGGCTGGGCTTTGCTAGTTCTTCGTACTTGTACTTTGTACTTAGTACTTTGCTAGTACTAGTAAATGGTCACAGATTACTAGTTCTGTTCAGAGGTGCAACGTTCCGGCTGTATGTGTAAATGACTTTCAACGCTTATATGATTTTCAGAACGATCGCATGTTCTTTGAGCGCTCCTATGCAGGGACCAGTTGGCAACGTGTATTTTAAATTGATCATGCTTGTGTGCACTCTAATTATACTATGCAACTTATCTTTTATAATCTTTCTGAAAAAACTTCGAATGAGTATGTTTTTTGCCACTCCTTTGCCTTTCTCTATGCCTCTCGTTCACTGATCTCATAAATTCAGGCAGCGAAAAATCGAAAAGCATCTATCGCTCAGTGATTATTATTAGTCTCTCAGTTGTTTTTGGCTACTTCAGCACAGTGGTTATACTGTCATTGAGAGGTGCGCTAGATCTCAACAACGAGACTTCATCATTCATGGATCTGCTCGCTGGATCAATTGTCAATGTATCGATCTCTGTGAACTTCTTCGTCTACTACAGCATCAGGTTGGAATATTAGTGAACAACCCAAACGTAACCCATTTATTCCTATCATTTGCTAAGAGCTGCTCAGATGAAGACTATGTGCGGTTCTGTGAAATGATATTCCTAAGTAATTGAAATAAGTGTTTCATCCCTGCAAATATAAAATTACAAGCGTTGAAAACTTTGGTCGTTTATCAATCCCGTCTAAGTGCTGCGTCCTGCAGTCGACTTCCGCTCAGAACTGTAGTGGCCTATTGAATGCGTATGTGGTCTGTACAATGATCTGCGGTGACCACTAATACTAGGATTAGGCAATATTTTACTTAAATTGGCATGACTCAAGCAGCAAGCTCCAATTCTAGGTGTATCGAAAATTGAATAATTTCTCTGTTACCATATTACAAATCTTAAGAAATGTGAAATGAATGATAAGAAGTATTTCCTACCACTCTATCAACATTTTCACTCATGAGCAGTGTTTTTTAAAGGTAGAGCTCACGATGAAATTTCTTCCTGAGGTTTCTTCATGTGATGAGCCTTCGACTCCCAAGGATAGCTTAAGGGACACTGTCGGATTGAAAAACGACTTACCTAGAAAGTAACAATAGCTCCAAAACCACCTTAGCTGACGTGCACATCCAAAGTGGACCAGTCTCACGATGTTGTAATGCTGTACTTAGTGATTGTACCGCTCGCATTAGGACGCACACGCTGCACACAGGTAGCTTTCTGTACCCAGCAGTACGCAGTGGCACACCCCAGAGAGCCAGTCCAAACACTGCAAATTTTGTCGTCATATCCCCAACCGACCTCCCACGTACTTTTCAGAAGCCTTAGTTTTCTCTTAACACGCAGATCCTCATGTTTCTCTCCCACTCTTGCCTCATTCTATACTATCCTTTCCACTATCCTTCTGAAACTAGTTAGCCCAATATGACCTTGAAGTGTGCTTTCAAAAGGACAATGTGAAAACCCCAAGGAACTGTGCATACCTCAAAATGGTATATTGTAAACTCGCTCAACAAAGGTATATCAATATACACGTCGATATATCATTTTCCAGCAAAGAATATCGTGGCATCTTCGACAAGCTTCTTGGAATCGGCCACATCAAGGCCATGCTCAAAAGGAGTAAGCCTAGCTTTGTTCAAACGGTGTCTCCCTTGTCAAATACTTCACCGGTACGGATCACACTAGCCCAAGCGAGCTAGGCAGCTTTCATCGAACATTTCTTATATATGTATGTATGTTGTTAAATTAAGAGCACTGTTGAATAAACAATTTGGTAGCGTAATGATTGCATTTACTGGTCAGTTCTTTTAGCTGATTGCAAGATTCTAAATTCGCTATTTGCTCGTTGGTTTGTTTCGGATTATTTTATAAATCGCTGCGAATGTGTACATGTGTTGTTGTGTAAGGTTGGTTGTTGTTATAACCGATTTTCATTTGAACGTTCATCCTACCCAAACCGTTACAACGGGTCACCCTTCCGAGTCGATGAGACAGAGTCGTCTGGTTTCAAAAATGTGTCTATCTCCGCACTTGCAGTGAAAAATGAGTGGCGCTCTAGGTTGAAACCGTATTCGTGATCCGACACTATTTGTATTCACTCTACACTCGCCACCACTATAAACAACTATTCCAAAAAGCAGTTGTCATTCGTGGAAATACTATGGTCACCGGGAAGACGCGGTTAGGGAACGATTTGCGTTAGGTTTATTTTACGATTTTGACCAAGTATCCGTTAAACTCGAAAGATTAGGGCACATGAGTGTGCCTTTTTGGGCTCTACGTATCCGAAAAATCGCAGATGGGCCGAATAGCGGTGCGATTGTGATAATCGTTGAACCAAGACGATTTCTGACTGGACCTCACGGGACGTCAAACGAACACCAGGACGACCGTCAGCTCGAAGGTCAAACTCCTTCACAAAAGCTTTGGACGAAAGGAATGCTGTGCTTAGTGTCCCTGAAGCGGAGACGATTTACTGGATTTCTCCTTTTTACAACAGGAACGAAGGTACGGTACTTAGGCGTAGGTGCCGCTTACTCGGGGGAACCGCTGATCAACGGGACAACAAGTAATGCAGGCGATACGAGTGCGAAGCTGATTGTAAGTGCGTTGAGTGAATCTTCTTCGATTTGAGCTCTTTTTGTGATTCCTAACCTATCCCTGTTATCCACGTTGTTTTGGCTAAAGTGCCTGCTCGCACACATCAGGTCTCAAGTTCAGCAGATGCTAATTTGCAGAAACTATCCCTGAAAAAACTNTGCGAAGCTGATTGTAAGTGCGTTGAGTGAATCTTCTTCGATTTGAGCTCATTTTGTGATTCCTAACCTATTCCTGTTATCCACGTTGTTTTGGCTAAAGTGCGTGCTCGCACACATCAGGTCTCAAGTTCAGCAGATGCTAATTTGCAGAAACTATCCCTGAAAAAACTATAGACAGATCGGGTCTACAGAGACAACTTTTTAAATTTGTATGTAAAATATTTATTTATTTAACTATTTATTTATTTTGCATAAAAAATACTCCAAACATGGTAGGGAAACAATACAGAACTATAAATTCGGGATACTATATCACTACACATTTATTACACTTACTAGATGTTATCTTTGCATATAAATAACACTGAAGTGAAAGGAAATAAAAATGCTTTCATTGATGCCATCGGTGGCTCCAATATCATTAGCGGGCGCTAAAAGTACTCAGCTGTTCACTCGCACCTCTAACCACTGTTAGTTGTAGAAAGAGACAGCAATCGCCAAAGCGATCGAGAGTGGAGAGGCGATTTGTGTGTAAATATTGATTTGTTTGTAAGTATGAGGAATTGTGATTGCGACTGTATGTATAATATGTAAAAAAAGGCGCGTCACCTTTTCACCCGCTTGACCTATAGCTTAGGACCACCTCTACGCACAGGTCTGATTAGGAGCAAGTTCGCAGAAATCTTTGGAAGTGCGTTTGTATTAGAAAGTTTACAGGTATATCGGATTGAAAAGGAGACCAGTAAACAAAACACACTATTGAATTAATGAGCACTGAAAAAGAAAATTGCAGTGAGGTCGTTTCGACAACTCAGTGTGTAACGTTTTGCTGCTATCACTGCCAGTCCATCGGAATACAAAATGAAGACCATCGCGGTAGTTCCGACAGAGTTGTTGGTGTCCAAAACCTCCAGGGGTAATGTTAAAGTGGCTACGACTTTCTGTAAACATCTTGAGCCCTAGAATTGAAGAATCTGCCGGCTTCTCGAACACTCCGTACATTGTGAACGCAGGAAGGCTCTAGAAGATGTGGCACCATGGTTTTCCAAGGCGCTTGCACTGTTTCAACATTACAGTCCTTTCAGCAATTCTTAGAGCAAAAATGAAACACTCCAATAACTGGCACATTTGATAAGTCCAGTTCGACTTATTTTGTGATGACTGCTCGGAAAATGTTACCGTATTTCAAAAAGTTACTTGTTTTCTCAGTGAGGTAAGCAGGAAACGTATTCCAGAGCTATTAAATTGTTCGTAATCGTTTGTAGAAATGGCTACAATATAGTTACGTTTGAGTAAACACATTATGAGCATCCAGTAAATATGTTTTGCTCACGGAACCCTTTTTGCCATTCTCTGCTCTTTTTACAGTACCACATAAGTCGTGCGATTACTACTTCATGTAAATAAACCTGAAAAGCAAGGTCAAGGAGAACTTCGAACTTCAATTGAACGGTTTGGTCAATGTGGTTCACGCCAGCCCTCTCCGTGTGACCGGCGTGACCCGTTCAATTGAAGGCGTGAAATGAAGGCTTGTAGAGTTTTATCACGCCTTAGAATTTCGTTCTATGTGATGGCGTGTGGCAACAGCCCTCTCCGATGATTACATTACATACTCTAGATCTGTTCAAGCACAGTTTCAGCAGTTACTCTCACGCCAGTTTAACGAAACCGTGTTTCGTGAAAGAGCGCTCAGAGTACAATAGGCCGAAAACAGCTTCTATCAGAAGCGTTCCCTAGGCGATTTCCTCAAAATAGGAGTAGTTGATGAAGCAACGTTCTTCTTCGCTAAACTTGAGATTCGCCTGTATTTTAACAATATCTGCTTTCAGCTTTCAACATAGTGCTAAAGTCCATAGATATTCAATTATTCCAGGATGTATCCAGAGAGCAAACCAATTCCTTATCACGTGTTGTATATCATAATACCAATCATCAGCTTATTAGGGAATGGAGCCATCGTTTATGTAACACTGCGCTCAAGGTAAGAACCATGTAACCATTCGACCGTCTTCTTCTACAACGACTTATTACGACTGTGTTTGCAAGTGTCATATCGTTATTTATACTATTCAAGAGTTTTGCGAAGCCCCTGCAACATACTCATTGCTTTGGTATCTCTGAGCGACATGATGATCATTTCCTCTAATCTTATTTCTACTACTTATCACAATATGTAAGTTTTCAAGAGAATTTACTGACCACCAAAAAATTATAAAAAGGAGTCTATTGTTTAATTCACAAAACGGTAAACTTCATTTTGCATAAAGGTGATCAAGAAGTAAGTCGAAATGGAGTAAAGTACCAAGCTTTTGTAGTGGGTGGCTGCTTTCATAGTCCACGATTTGGCCAGCGTGTCAAATCGTGGACTATGAAAGCAGCTGAACAAATGAAGAATTCTCAGGACCAGAAAATCGAGTTTCTAGATTAAGTGTGAGCATTGTTGAGTGAAGGTGAAGACCATCTCTATCAGAAAACGATAGATTTATATTCCCATTATATCGTTTTTATTTTCAGCGTTCAAAGTGAAACAATTCCTCAACCAACATGCGTATATATTCAACTGATGTCATTGTTTGCATCCTGTACTTCTCCACTGTTCTTACTTGCGATAGCCGTCGACAGACTACTATCTATGTTGGCATTTTAGTGAGTTTACGGGAAGCGATAAGCAAGATCCTCTTCATTCTTGTCAATGCTTCAGTAAGAAGGGATGAGCCAATTGACAGGTCCAGTATTTGAAATCCTGACCCCAAAACCATTTTTCAAAGATGAAAGCCAAACATATTGGGTTGTCCGAAAAGTTCCCGCCGATTTTTAATTCATCTTTGAATCAAAATTCCTAGAACAAGAAACCCATTGATAGAACAATATATCCTCCATTCTGTTCAGTAAGGCTTCGCCTTCTTCCTGTAGGTTCCAGTTCCCCTCTCCCACAGAAGGTTCCAGAATTAAAATCGAACAATCCACTCAGGTGCTTTTTGCGGTCCTCCAGCGAATTGACGATTTTCCATTCAAGGAACTTTGCAGAAACCCAAACAAGTGGTATTCTGATAGTGCTATGTCTGTACTATATGGGAGGTGTGGTAAGACATCCCACCCGAGCTTTAGCAACTTTTGACGAGTGGCCAAAAATACGTGCGGTGTGGAGGTACCCTGTCGGAAGATTACGCTCTAACAATTGGCCACTTCAGGTCGCTTTTGGTCCATCGCGGCCTCCATAGTTTCTAGCTAACTATAGTACCTTTTCTAAGTCATCTTTTGATTGTGCGACAACAGCTCATGGTAGGTGATTTCCCAGAAATCCCATCAGCAACTCGGCATAGTTACCCGCACCTGGTTTTTGATTTTTGCAGCGGTCTGTGACGGCTCACTAGGGAGCTACACGATCGTTTCCGCTCCTCACTGCTGTACGCAGTCCGATTTGTGTCCCTCGTGCTCATACGTTTCAGAAACGGCTCATTTTTATTTCGTTCGAGCAACGAGTCGCGCATGGAGGCGCGGTCCATCGCATTGCGTTCGCTCCTTTCGCGAGTTATCTGAACATCAAGGCGCTTTACAAAACCAAGTGTCTGCAGATGAGCATGGGTGGTTAATTTCGAAACATTAAGCCCTTTTCCTACTCCACGAGCAGTGATGTGACGATTTGCTTTGGTTAACATTTTGAGTTGATCGTTTAAACTGATGATAGTCTCCCCAAAGGTTGCGGTCTTTGAAGGCTAGTTCACTCCGTTTGGATTCCGCAAACTAGTCATGCACTGTACATTCCTCTAGAGCATGGTCTACTCAAAGGTAGTATATCTTTCATGCGGCTTCAGCCGCATTCTAGGCCTTGCGGTAGAAGAAATAATTCAGATGCCGAAAATGCGCGCAGTGGTTCTCCATTTTCATACGAGTCCTGTACAGTCGAACTTCGACAAATGTTGACAGAATCTTTACAAAAATATAGAGGAGGATCTGCTCTTTCAGAAAACATATGACTTTATTAGGTTGGGTCCTTGATCTTTTGTACAACGGTTGATAAATCCGGGGTATCAAAAATCGGCGGAAACTTTTCGGACAACCCAATAACAGCTTCCATATTTGTCCCTGAATACTATACTATAGAAGGTAAAAGACAAAAGTATGGGGAAAGCAAGCCTATTTTGTCTGACCACCATTTATTTTCATCGTCTACAGACCTCTACCCAGTCGATCTTTCACAGAGTGCACATACTTCTTTATAAAGGAATTTATTCAATTTTTGTTCCGAGCTCTTCACGCTGCTACTTAGATTTTCCGCTAATCTTTAGTGCTTCAGCAATAGGAAAACTTTCTTCTCCTTAAGCCTCTATCTTACAACTTTTTACAATGATACCATAAATCCCTTCAGACTAGCACAAGGTTTTTGTAATTGAGCGTCTGCAGAAAATCCAGAACGTTTGCTCTTGTGGCTGTTCTATATTAATTTCTCGATAGTTTTGTTGGTCTCAACACTGCATTTTGTGTTTCAAAATGGATCGAGAGATTGACTCTTAATGGATAGTGGAAGCAAAAACTCGGAGGAAACATGAATAAGAGAAATAGAGCTGTATACAAACAACAATACTGCGTGATCTGGTTTAAAGAGAAGAGGTGGAAAAGATCTTGAGCCCATAACACATAAACGATTTTTCAGCAAAGTCATAAAAGCCTACTACTCAAGGTTATATATCATTGCACAAATCCTTCCTGGATGCATACTTGGAGTTACCCTGGATGTGTTGATTTTGATATATCAAAAACCCAAAGAGTATGTCAATTCAGCTTCGTTTCTACTTTAATTCCTTCAACCGCTGCCATACTAACTGACTCATTCATTGTTCTTCATCATTTCTATAAATTGCAGGAAAGTTGTATGCACGTTAACGGTTCCTATGCAAGGTCCAATCATGGATGTGTACCTGAAATTGGTTATAGTGGTGTGCACTCTGATTGTACTATGCAACTTGTCTTTTACATTTTTCCTGAAGAAGTTACGCATGAGTATGTTTTCAATAGATTGTAAATTTGACAGCAGTGTCCGTGATATCATAGGTGCCTGCCAGGACCATACCTCCATGCCTCAAATTCATGATTACATTATTCCAGGTAGCGAAAAGTCCAAGAGCATTGTTCGCTCGGTGGTTATCATTAGCCTCTCAGTCGTGCTGGGCTATTTCAGCACAATGATTATACTTTCTGTAAGAGGAGCTTTCAATCTCAATATCGAAGCGTTTTATTTGACTCTGGTCGCAGGACTATTCACAAATTTATCAATCTCTGTAAACTTTTTTGTTTACTACGCCATAAGGTTGGTTCGCTTGAATGTGTCGAAGGCAGTTTCCACTTATCTGGGCCTATTGGGAGAAACGGCTTCTTTCAGCGCTCTAACAGCTGCTTACCAATTCTTCGGGCAAAGGCCCACTTGATAAACGAACTTGCTGTTGGGGATGGGTTAGACCGTTTTAGACCCGCAGCTTTCCGTGTGCTATTTTTTGGGTCATAGGTTCATTCAGGAAAAATCTCAAAAGCCTTCTAAATAGGTAACTGTACCTCTAGAAAGTTCAATCACAATACCTTCTTTCAGCAAAGAATATCGAGGCATATTCGACAGTCTTCTTGGGATTGGGCATCTCAAAGCTTTCCTGTGCAGAGCTGAACATAGCGGTGTTCAACAAAAAGTTTCTTTGCCAAGTCGGTCACCTAACCGAATCACAACAGTAACACATGCCAGCTGACTACATTTTACAAATTCTCTGAACCGTGCTGAAATGCTACGAAATTGATAAATAATGAGGATAATGAACGTTGTTACTCACTACTCACAATCAGTACGAATTGATTTGTTATCGTCCGTTTCTATTCGACCCAATAGCTTTTCTTTGTAGATGTTTGAAAATAAATGTCGTAAGTACACTTTTGTTCCAAACGGTTTGGGCGGTACGCAGTATCATAGACGCAGTATCATAGACTTTCCTGGTGCACCATATTGGTTGTAGCTGTGCCATGGTCACAGAGTTTGATGATGGAATAAAAAAAATTCGAGCCTCTCCCGCTAAGATTTTTCCTGCTTTTACGCAAATTATTTTATCGGTCGCGCAAGTTATTTTCATTCAGTGCCCTATGAAGCGCTGCCTTTTCGTAGAGCTCAGTTCAACATCACCGCTTGACTTGATTCCAGCATGGAAGGGCGAGTTCGAAGTCTCGGTCATTGAAAGCAGGAAGACCGTTATCCACCGATTACCCATCAAATTCCTAGGTGATCACAGGAACAGCCAATCTTTCTGACAGCTTTCGAAATAGCAACTTACAATCATGAAGGATGAAAGGAGTAAGTTTTGGGCATAAATAAAGCCTGTCTGAGGCATGCATTCCACTCCCAATCGACATCGTAGTGGCTTACTGAATGCGTATGCAGCCTATACATTGAACAATGCAGTGCTTTTATTCACCCAGACGAGTCTAGTACTAATTAACTGACCCCGGAGGGATGGGAAAGGCTTGCTTGGCTATGGCCGATATCGATGCACCACTCGTCCGCCCACTTACAGTTATGTTGGTTGTACACTATACTCTCGTGTCTATGTGGATATTTGGCGATGAAATCAGCTCCAAATCGGAAATTGATTTTCAATGATTGCTCCAACCCTACAATCCATGCATCCCTACCTTGGTCCAGTCTCTGCAAGTGCTGTTCCAGGTAAAACGAATTCAGTGAGAGAAAGGCAGATTTCAGGCAGGCAATGCGAGCACTTTATAAACAACAAGGTGATGATGGTGAGAAGAAGGTGTTACACCCCATGACACCACTGAATCTGAAACTGACTTGAAATCTGAAGCTAAACCTTTAAATCTGAGACTTCCGCAAACGCTCGGAAGTTCCTCACGAGGAAGGGCTCTGATACACATAGAAGCTTTTTCTTTGCCTTTCGCTAAAAGATCCAGTGAATAACTAGCCTTAGCTGAAATATTGAAAGCTAGTGATAGTTCTTAGCTGTGTTTCTTCACCTACATATATTCCTCCGCCACCGACCGATCCTTGAAATGCAAAAAGGCAGGATGTGTCCGCTTCACAATATGACTGATTAGTTAGAATCGATAGCCACCGTTCCGAAGGGAAGTTTTTGATGCTTACTGAGCATTGACTAGCCTTTCCCACAGAACATCTGAAAAATTTTAGTAAATATATGTGTTTTGTATTCTATGGAGATTTGAAAACATTTGCGATTTCCAATGTTGTAATGCCCCACGATTCTCGCAAGGTAAAAACCGCCATCATCGAGATTGAATTGGCCAGATGTTCAAGCAAAACTTCTCCAACGAGCTCAGAATCCTAGAAAAGGGGCTCTGTGTGAGTAAAGAAGGATTATGGAATGGATTGCTTATGTTTATTATTGCCTTGTTCGTGGAGTTCCATGATGAATGATGTGAGACTAC
>UZAF01020700.1:3199-14180 GCA_900617895.1 Haemonchus placei | reverse complement strand
GGGGGGGGGGGGCGGAGGTTGCGAGGAAGGAAGTTCAGAGATGTTAGGTATAATACTTACAGAACGTGTGTGATAATATTATGCGCAATAATGGGACAGATGTATAGGATAAATGGGAAAGGGAACGGATACGTTTAGTGGGTATGGAAGGATGCGATAATTTCCAAGGTACTTGGTATAAGAAAAAGGATGGCAGTGGTGGGGAAGGGGCATGGTCAAATGGCATTTAAGGGAAATCAAGGAAATTTCGGCGATAAAATCATTCCCCACTCTCAGGTTCCATAGCCCCTTAGTTACCGTTTATAGTAGTGGTGGCATTTTCAGCCTAAGTAGGAGCTTGGTTTCTTGGAGTTCCTCATAGTTCCCTGCTGACACTCGTTCAGACAGCATGGCCGCATGAGAATGAATTGATCCACATTCTCGACCCCAGAATCCCACGAGGACCGATATTAAAGACCTGATCTTGCAAGCATAACTTGCTGAAATACTGAAAAGTCAAGAACCAGCTGTGATTAATAGCCCAAGCAATTAATCCATCCGAGTAGCTTTTGCGCTGTCACTATCGACCTAATTAATCTGCATCACATTCACTTGGAAAGTAATTAACATCCAAAAATTTGGAGTTTTCCCCCAAAACTTGCTTTTGATGCTTTCATCGTCGTTATATACTCACACTAAACGTGAAAGCATCATAGCCGTCGAACTAAAATACAAAAACAACGATGAGAACAAGCCCTGAGGTCAAAAAGTAGATGTTGGACGAGTTTTCGAAGAAAAGCTGACGGTCTAAAAAAAACCGTTGGCTGTTCCATACTCCATCAAACTCGTCGTTACGTCTATTTGTTGGCTTTCTTTGTCTCCACGCTCACCTACGAACCTGCCAGCAACTCTAATCCCAATTGATAATTTTCAGAAAAAAAAAANNAAAAAAAAACCACAAAAGTCAAGCTCTGGAAGCCCTAACCCCTCGTGAGTAAACGCCCATAGGAGCCTTTTCGTTTCAAACCTCATGTGCGTGTTAAATGCATGAAAACTGGCTTTAATCGAGTGAGTATTGGCCATCATTGCCAACAAGTGCCTGCCAATGTGTGGACAACTCGTCCACGACGAGTTCCTTAGCTACGATTCATCAACTTAGCAACCTATCAGTCAACTCTTTCTCGATGAGACCGGAGAGAACCTCTTCCCCGTTTTTCCGCAATGATGTAATTTCTGCGGTCTTTTGACCTATTCCATCCCAACCCAATCTGCTGCAGTTCCTGCAATTAGTGGGAGATTCTCATGTGTTGTCAAATTTCAGGCATTTTAGATAATTTATTCATAACTTCATTTAAAGGATTCATCTTACAGAAAATTGCAGAAATTCCGTCGACTACCAGGATTAATAAAAAGATTTGGATAGAGGTCCTGAATTCGAGGGTCCAATTCAGAGGTCCACACCTTACTCCAGAGTAGCTGCCCAAGTCAATCAACGAATTGTAAGACGAGGCGCAAAGCGAGACAACTAACCAAGAAATGCAGCATGGTGGAACTGTGGTACCATAGCCTTTATAACGATGTCGAGAAGCTGCGTTCTCCATTGAAGCTTTCAGTATTCAAACAATCATCGAAGTGTTCGCATAACTCTCAAACAAAATCCCTGAACAAAGGTGGTGACCTTGGACCAGAATGCCCCGGTCGCGAACTCCCTCTGGGGTAGTGATTTCGAGACAATTACCGTAATCAATCTTTGCCTGCCAAAGCTTACTCACGCAACTCACTGGGCTCGCTACAACCGCGCCCGGACAGCTGCAGGTGTAGCGAGCCCGGCACACCAATCAGGCGCAAGGTCTCACATCCAACAGCAAATATGGTTCACTTCGTATCGGCGGACAGGCACCATGGTACTCCAGGATTGATGTTGATGCGTTTCTGGTGATGGTTGGGATTCCCAAATGGCAAGGGCAAGACAACTGACTAGGATGCGGTGCGTGACGAGGCAATTAGCCAAGATTCGCGTGAGGGGAACGGGACTTATACCATGAATCTTCCACGGCACGATAGGTGAATAAGTGACAACCAAACAATCCAAAAAAGAGTAAAGAGCACTGAAACGGCACACCTTTACCGAATGACTTAAAGACGTACCTGTAGAGAGAGAGAGAAAAAGAGAAGAGGAGGTATGAACAACTATCTTTCATGGAATCATTCCACTAGGGAAGGTAATGACTCGGAAAACCAAGTTGATAAAGTATTGAAAGTCGTCATTCAAAACAAACTTCGCAATAGATGACATTCTGAACAAGGTGAGAACGAACCGCATACGTGAACTGCAATAGTGGAACAAGCCGATGCTCGGAATCAAATGAGGCGTTCGAAGGTTTTTTAATCAAAAATCTGTTTTCTCGAACCGGTACTCAATCTTGGCGGATAATCAGTTTTCCTTGAAAAGAACATGACCAGGCCACGGTGCATGATGACAAGAGAACCCTTTTTCGAGATTTTCCACTTCAATATCTGCCAAAATGTTCAAAAACCTTCGATTCAAGTGGGAGAAGCCAGCATTAGCTGCAATCAAACAATCATCCCCCCTAAAATCTGCACTTCAAGCCTTCCTTGAAACGCCGGTCTCATGATTTATTCCGCAGAATGCTGCATATGGGTCAGGAGACGCCATGACTGTCAGTGACCTAGTTTCCCATGCCCTTGGAAATTTCGAGCATGGACTGCAACGGAATGCGTTCAGCTTCAATAATGATGATCGATATCGATTACTGAATCTTTTCCATCATCTTCTTGTGTGTCACACTTGGAAGTGATCACTTTTTTTGGTATGCTGTGTATGTATTTCCAATTTGTTGCTTGACCAAGGATACGCCATGCTGCAACCATCATTGCAATCGCATAAGCTTTTCAATAGGTACTGATTTGCATCGTTTGTCGGAATATCTCATTGTCCATATCAGATTTTTAGGGTGAAATGAATCCTGTCAGATGAATTGCCTGTTAAAGACGAGGTAGCAGCCATTCAAAGACTTCAGGCTAGAAGGCAGACACGAAGAGGAGTTCTCTGCATCTCTGCCTTTGCACTTCTTCAGTGGGGCTAAGCACTTTACTTTAATTCAGGATGTGGTTTTTTGAAAGGAAAAAACCGGAGAACCAACTGATTCCAAGACTTTAGAAGGCATCGCCGAAGCGTTGCTTCGGAATTCTTCGAGGCCGTTCCCGAGCACTTCAAGACTAACTACACGGTTTTGATATTAATCAGTACAGATCAATATTAAGCTGTAGTGCAATCAACCAGGGATACATGGCTTCCATACAGCCAGGTAGAAGTGGTGGAACGGGTATTCCGGTACAAAGAAATCGAGCATTGAGCAAAATCAATCGATATCGACCGGGTTCAGAGATTTTTGCTTGGTGGCCGACTTTGTCACCAACATCTTACGCAATCTTTTTCAGATGAGAAATGCTCAGTCAGGTAATCCAGACAGTCATGGTCTTCTCACACTGATCCATCCCCATGCTACACATCAAGAGGATTCTCCAATGAACCGTTGTGCCCTTTGAAAACGAGCCTCGCGAACGAACCCTCCCATAAACGAGTGTATCCAGACGGGCGACAGTTGCCCTATCACTAGTCCGCACTTCCTTGTCGTACCGAAAGAATGCTTGGAATTTCCATGGATGAAGCAAGGATCACATGGGAGCTGATCCATGGGTATCATGATCTATCATTATGAATCAACGTTATTGAAAATGAACGTTCTGGAAGATTCCTTTCCAATCTAATCTGACCTTTCTTTGTTGGATACCTTGTAGGGCACTCTTTCCGATTCATTGAGCGCAGGTGCTAAGCCGGTAAAAAACCGTGTCGTGTCGATTGTGTCAAACAGAATTCGCTTTGGTTGATTCTGATTCTTTTTCGGAGTCCAAACCGGTTTTTAATAAGCTTTTCTAGCGTTAAGCACATGATCATTTCGAGGGGGACTGCGTATTGCAATGGGGATTTGATAGTTGTGCCCGGGAACTGCGTAAGGAAACATCGACGTAGGTGCAGCGTTTATTTCTTGCATAAGGCCGATTAATAGCATAGAAATCCGATACCACTGAGGGAATCCACAATCAGGGAACGTCGACAATTGACTATGTCTAAAATTGACCATACTTCTTGAGCAAAAGTTCGCATTGGAGGGTATTTTGTAATCTTTTGGATGAGTTCTGGCTAATTAGTACAACTGCAATTTTGATTTTCTGAAAACAAGTTGTAGCCCCACTGGAAGGCTTGGTTGGTCTCGACGGGCTTCAGACTGGAACACCAAGAGCGGTTACTTCCCAGTGAGAGTACATAATTAGCCCACAGATACAACTGATGCATGGGAACTTCGACCCTAGTAAAAGTTATATGGCACTATCATGATCTGGAACCGATAGAGTGATCAGGGCTCGAAGGACATATCAATTCCATTCTGTGCCCATATCGCCCCAATTCCATACCTTTTTCACCATGACCATGTCACATTTCACCCAATCAGAAGCGAAAGCTTCTTTTCGGATAAATTGGGCAGAGCCAGTCTGACCGGATGTTGAGACTTTCACATAATTTTTTTCTTCGATCCAAAAAATGCAGTGTTAATCATCCAGTGGGGATGGGATGCACTGACCAAACAACTATAATTTTTCCAGTAGTACTCGACTGTATTCTGCACTCAATCAAATATCTTCACGATTGTTCTAGAATTCTGTAACACGGCGCACTCTGAGATTCTCCGCCACTTTAGAGATTTCGTAGGAGCTACGAGTTTAGTTCGGCCTCTCTTTCAAACACTACAACGATTCTTGGTGGGAATTTTTCATGGCGTTCAAGAAGAGTTCTATGAGCCCGTAAATCTCTTCAACCGACGACAATGGCATCTTATTAGGCGCCAGCGGATGTTATTCGAGGAATGCTCGATCAAAGCAAATAAAGTCTGTGGCTGATGATGTCATCTCCCATTTCGGGCCCTCTCCCATCCCAACTTGCCAAACCATCTTTTCATTAGCTCAGGGCTACGGTCGGGCTCAGTAATATGGAGTAATCCGGGAGAGTTCCAGGCCGTTAAGAGGGTTTGCCTAACGACAATTTCGACTGTGGCCTGCCCATCCAAATACTTTCACGATTATGAGTGGAAGTGTATGACATGGCGCGTTCCAGGAAAATGATTTTGAAGCAGCATTGTAGTGTTCAGAGGCATCTTCCTTTGCATTCCTTTGCAAAAATTCCAATTCTGCTTCCGGCTTCCAATGATTAATGTTTTCTCCGCGAAAAAGCGGGATAAACCACTCCGTAGAGCATTGAAGGTCACTGTCTGTGGATGACGGCTTTCAATTGCGTAATCGTATCATCAAAAGCATATCTGTCACAACCGGCTTCTCCGGTATCAGTTAGCTCAACAGCATAGCACAGTGGGAAGGATAAAGGACAACCTTGACGGTCGTGATTTATTACTCCTTAGGATACGCCATGCCGCAAGCATCATTCGTAATCGCATAAGCTTCTCAATAGGTACTGATTTATACCGTTTGACGGAGCTTCTCATTGTCCACAGCAGATTTACAGGGATGAACTGAATCCTGTAAGATGAATTACCTGATGAGGACGAGGTGGAAGTTGATCGAGGGAAACGGGTGGAGCCCTTCATAGGCCCTAGGCGAGGGGGGCAGACACGAAGAGGATTTCCCTGCGTCTCTACCCTTGCACTTCCTTTGTGTGGGTGGCTACGTACTTTACGTTAAGGCAGGATGTAGTTTTTATTGAAAGGAAAAAAAACGACATCCACACTTACGTAAACGAATTAGCACCATCACCGTTTACGTTACGCCATCTGGACAACGTAAGCGGCGATAATGACCTGTTCTCATATCGGTGTGGCCCCGTGCGTGGTAGCCAGCCGGCCGGTAACGCAAGCATCTAGCCAGTGGTCAGCTATGGAACCGGTTCTTCGATGGCCAAACCCGCTGCCCGTCACCGTCGCCGTGTTTCTTGCTGTTTCATGTTCATCAGGTGTAAATTAACATACGAAAAGCGAAACGAGATCGTGAAGAGCAACCAGCCTTGACCGACACGTTTAAGACACATTGTTGGGGACGATACCAAGGGGACGGGGGACAAAATAAAGGCGAATAATGAAAAATGGAAAAATTAGGAAATGGTCAAGGGGACCATCCCGTCAAGTAACGGTTTGTCGGAAAATTAATATCGAAATCGCCCATTTCGGAAAATTCCGTCACTTCGAGTCTGTGCCTAACTACCACCGGAGATAACTTCCCTGGGAGGCCTTACTAGGACTTTCTGTCCTTGCAAAATTGGTTCCTACCTGCTAAACTATGGAAAAGGGCCTATCGACACTTATCTTTATAACAACCACAACTTAGGTAGATACTTTTCGACCATATATAGGGCGAGCAACGGTTAAGATAAGCAGAGCCACGTGTAGAGGATCCGTTCCAGTTCTATCTAACAGAATTCTGCGATCCTCAGAGGTCCATTAAGTAATACCAGATTTGTCTTCTGAGAAAGAACATTCTGACTGGCTGAACTGATAATTACTTGACCACTAGGAGCTTCAGGTATGAGTAGCATAATCCAAGCTTGAAAGGATTGAAAGATTCTGGTTGGAATTAATTGCGTACTGTACCCTGAAGGAACAGGCACAAAAGAAGAAAACTACAAAAGCATTGATTTCCGCTTAAAACAGCTGTGTTCGCACCGTCATACCGACAATAGAAGTAGCCGATTTCCCTTCCCAATTCACCTCCGTTCGCCATTGAAAGTTTACAAAAGCAGGGAACGCTAAGATCACTATCGATAGCGAAAGATCTCATTGCTCAGCCAACCGTACTCGAAATTGGGTAATAAACCCGACATGGTTGATCTCAGGGTGAATAACTTGTTTGGGCAAGGTTGGAAGTTCTCCAACTTCCGCGTAATCGCATCTTTANAGTGGAACAGTTACGCTTTACACTTGGCTACTTCCGTGTCTGAATTAAGCTTCTCTGCCTGCAAGAACGGACTTTATGGTGAAACTTATAAGTCAGGGAGCTTTTTTGGAACCTCTGGTACCATACGATTCAGGCAGTGTATGGTATAGAAGATATGGCCTAATAGAAAGCAGAGCAGCGCACTATCACGTACATAGAACCCAGAGCTCGACCGACACTAGTCCAGGCCAACAAAGCATTTCATCCCCCGGGCTCGGCATAATGGTACTGTACCCGTATGGGAGTATAAAAGCTTGAACATTAGCTGGTCACCGCAAGTTGTGGTATAGGCCATAAACGCATTCCAACCGTCGCCAGAAATCGGAATGAAAGTCGAATGCGTCCTTCTTCTCATCACAAAAGCACTGGGTTTGCATATAATCGCATCGCTACATTTGGGAATCGAACCTGAACCTGTGCTATACTGGCGCTCAACCTAACCGTTGACCTACCAAGACCACTCATTCCATCTATTAGTTTCCACAACGAAATATTTTGAAGCTGTATTACTTTGACAATACAGCGGATGAAAAGAGCGAATCAATCCTTCTGGAATACGCCATGCAATTGCTATGCGTTCGGAGCAAGAGCATTTGATGCAGCTCACAGTTGGTTCTACGTAGGTTTTCGTAAGTCCATGAATTCCATTTAAATTTGGATTCTCTTCAACAGATCCTTTTTTGCTTTATCGAACAGGCTTAATCCTAACGGTCTTCCATAGCCTTCGAATGAACCACTATCGGACTCGTCTTAGACAATGTGAACTCTAGATTGTATATCAGGTAATACAGGTAACCCAATGCATAGGTTAATCGCGCATTCAAACGCCCCTTCGATCCTAGAGAAAAGCAGAATGCATGGCGCACTCCAAAAATATACCGACCAATGCAGAGTGCTCCAACTTTTTTGCAAAATTCAAACTACCTATTCCGAATGCATTACCCTACGATCCCAAAAGCAAGTAATCTTTCTTTTCAATGAAAGAGAACACGGAAAGATCGGGAAGATAGCCCTCATTAACAGCAGTTCAAGGATAACCCTGGTTCTGGGGGCTAGCGTAACCTACTGGAAACTGAGTTGTGATGTGGCCATGTGAGTCATTTCTAATTTTAAGGGCATCCATGTAACGTGAAAATGATCATCAGTTTTCCTTTAACGAAAAATGCTGCCGTAGAACAAGAAAAACCGGATCATTCAGCATTCAAATTGTCGTCATTGCACTTGCATACCTTCACATCACAAGGAAAAAAACCGCCCCTAACTGTCCGAATTACGATCGTCTCCTTGTTGGTGTCGTTGAAACATACAATCGTGATCGAAATCAATTCCCAAAATCCTTTGAACACCGGCTTCACAAACTGCCTATTAGTGAAATGATGCGTTACCTTACATTCAACTTTGAAGACGCTAATAGGTGACTGGCGGTGCGTATAAGTCCGTAGGCAGGTTCCCAGTCCTCCCTGAATTTAGTCACCTACTAGTTCGAAAAGTATAAAGTTTTTGACATTTATCAATCCCTTTTCCCGGATGCGCCTTGCATTCGATTCCCACTCGAAATCGTAATGATGTTTCGAGTGTGCATGTAGCCTATACGATGACTTGCAGTGTTTAGCCTATGTACAAGCCAGTGTATTTATCCTCCCAGACGAGCCTTGTACCTATTTACCTCCCCCGGAAGGATGAGAGCCTAAGTTGGCCCAGGCTAACATCGATCCGAGAATAAACCCTGGATCCTATGGCCTGCCGAGTATTGTCCCAAGTTCCGACCTCTGGATCATGCGTGTGTGGTAGTGCTATCTACACCTACACCACCTCTGTCCTTCCATTTCAAAAGGAATTGATTCCGCAAAAAATGTAGAAGTAGCCAAAAACGAACTCTCAAAAACTGTAAATAAATGGAAGAACTAGAAAAAATTTGAATGAACTTTTAACATTATTATTATTAGCAACTGACAGCTGCTCTGGGCTTAGGACCACCTAGGCCAATCAGGCCAACAATCCCTCCGGAGTCAATTAATTGGCACCAGATTTGTCTGGGCGGAAAAAGCACTGACTTGTACATCAACTGACTAATTTTGTACGGGAGTCGAATGGGGGGGAGGGGAGGGGGAGCATCCCTCAGACGGGATTGATTAACATGACTTTACTTTCATACGACAGCTGCTTTAGTTGATACTCTCCCAGTGGTGGAAACAGGATTTAGCCAGATTGGCGCAACCAAAACTGAATGAACTGGCTTTCAGTTCTCGAGAATGAAACGCTGCTAAAGCCCATAAGCGATTTCACTGGAACATTTTCCCATGAAGTCCATGAGAAATCGGATAGAAAAGTCGAAGAATGAAGTCTCGATTGATTCACTGGGGGTTTCCCACATCCGACTTTCACCCAGTACGAAACGAACGTTCCAATGCTAATTCAAATTTGACAGAAACTGCGAAGAAAACACTTAGGGATTCGGATTGTTCCAACCTGTCAGACAAGCCTGTGGGATCTACGGTAGGAGGGTTGCGAAGCATAAAGACCACGTTGGTCCTGACGAAATTTATTTCCCTGACCACGTAAGTTATAGCGGCACCTTCTTTCTTTATACCGCATACCATCTACAAATGTGTAAAGAAATAAAATTCGGCAGGGACTGATCCCACGGATTCACCTTATGCTCTGAATTGTAGTGGCGCTTGAAAGCGTATTCCGTCCGTTACAATGACTTCCTGGGTAAGCCTAAGACCAAGTTTAGGTCTCCACCTTGTGAGGGAGACCGATACCAACTTCTACCAATCAATCTCAGAAGATGACAGACTTTTCTTCTCGGTCGGGTATCCAGCCGGGATGTGATGTCGGACCATACCGGTGGTAGCGGCGCCAGCCGACACTACACCACCTACTTCGCAGCGTAAACCATGCATCCAAAAGGAACATTCTCCATTAATGTTGTACAGATTCTCAATGGTTTCAGTGTATGATGCCGGACGGTTCAATCAGTTTCCCAACTGACGATAAGACTGGAGCAGCGGGAAATAGGGGCTCCTACTGTATGATGATCACGTATAGGATCGAATCCAGTAGAGCTTCTTTTACTCCTGGGTCAATTTATTCCGGACGATGCATCCTTGGAGGGGGTAAAACAAACTAATCGACCTCCCTCATGGACACTGACCATAAGACGGCCGCCTAAACGAGAATCGAATGAGTAGGAACTTCTGAGGAGGAAAGGAAAAAATGGAGCAGTGCCACACATCAATCGGATCGATTCCAGACCGTTACACGCCTAAGCCAACTAAACCTTCCGCCCCTTCAGGACTATAACGGGTAATAAGCTCGTTTTGAAGGGGAAAAGCACTGACTTGTACATCGGCTGACAACAGCAAGTCACCGTATAGACCCACCACGCTTTCCAACGCCACTACGACTTGAAAATCGAGTCAAATGCAGAGGCGCATTCCAGAAACAGAATCTTTGATGCTAGTAGTCTTTATCTTTTATACTTCATCCATATGAAAAGTTACTGAACTTATTTTTGTAGACGCTTGAGAGCATTACCACTTCAAGTGGTAAATCCCCTCTCTAGTGATGAACGAAAAAGGGCTCCAAGGATTCCAGCGCTTGAAACCGGCATTTGGCAGTGCGCATCAGTGCGCAATCTATCCTTCTTAGGCTTCCACTCGAGCAACTTTTAACGAATAGCTGAGGTTCTCAGAAAGGCAAATGCCTAGAATTTCTTTGAAACTGATCGAATGGGCAACAACAGGAACCTGGACTCAGTTCTCTCTTATCCTGAAGGAAGAACTTGTCCCACTTAGAAATCTAACCAAGGATTGATCAGCCCTTTTTCCAAAGACTTATTGAACAAACTCAAAATCTACCGAACAGCCTGACCACATCGCTTTTTGTAGGTTTGATCCTTGCCAGAAATACAGCAACCCCAGCAACCCCTCTTCCTGTCTATTGCTAGCTGTAAGTAAAGAAAGCTTCGAGAACACTG
>UZAF01020699.1:0-11340 GCA_900617895.1 Haemonchus placei | reverse complement strand
CCCCCCCTCCTCCTCATAGAAATAGAGAAGAGCTCACCTGCTAAAAAATATGAAACAAAGGAATACATTTTCAATGATGTTGATTACAGCCACGCTGGTCCCAACAATTGCCACCAGTATAAATCTGAAACATCCGCTTTACGGCTTCGGAACTCACTCAAAGGAGTCTCCTCCAGAGCGTTGAAGCATTACCAATCATTCATCTCCAAGCTTTATCACTCAGGTAGAATTGATCCTACTGCTCTGAAACTCTGAGAAGACCTTGCATTTCGGCCCTATTGGTAACAAATCTCAAATCTAGCAGGAACCGAGGCGGCTCATTGTATAAACCACCTTCTCACAGTGGCTTCAGAATAGTTGTATGATTAGCTATGCTGTTTGCTCGGCCGGTGACAGGTGGTTTATCTAGAGAATCTGGACAATTTACGGTATTTCAGCTTCGAACTCGCGACTAGGAAGGTCCCACTTGATGCGGATTTGAGTGAATCTCACTAGTCTGGTAAAATTTTTCCATTGTCCTTGTCCATTTAGACTCTAAACGACGAAGAAGGAAAAGTCTCGCGAACTTTTCCACTAAATTGAAATTGAAGTTGTGAAATTTCCAGCCAAAAAGAGCAGCATCAGTTGCTTACAAACAGGTTCTCGCATAAATTAAATTACTATTATAGTTGCACTGAAAACATAAAAAGCTCCAAGTTAGTGTTCACGAGGCTACATGTAGGAATTTCTCTCATATATTGCCCCGACGACAAAGATAACGTCCANNACAAGATCGCAAAATTTGATGCTTAACGTAGCAAGGGGTTCATGGACAAAGGGAACTAGGGTTTGGCTGAAATCCAGCTCCTGAAAGAGATAACAGAATAGAAGAGTGAGGCCTCACCTTTCGTAGAGAAATCGTGGTTCTGCATAAGCACATGGATCGTCGTCAAGGTCCAAGTCAACGGAAACGTTCATCACGTCATTTCAATCAGAAAGCTCTGAACAGGCCCAATGTAACTGATTCTTTGTAAGTCTACACGAGTAGAGTTCGAGGCCATCAAATCAAAATGAAAGTTGGAAAATGATGAGGAGCAAAAAAATGAAAACAAGAAAAATTAGGAGGAAGCTGCGTCTGCTAAAAAATATTTCTAATGTAAGAGGAAAGGATGGATAAGATCAGGATCGATAGAGAAAGAAATGGAAGCAAATAACTTTGAACCACTTTACTCTATGTAGAGCACCCCGTAGGCTTCAAGGAGACACATTAATCCTGATAACTCACTGTTTTACTCTTGACCCATGGGAATTCTAACAATTCGCTTTTGTTTTCCGACCAGTCTCACCGAATTCCTCAAGCCTATTCTGAGCTCGAAGACATGTTGTTATTAGTGAAAGTAGTAAACTCGATTTGAAAAGCACTTATGAAATTGAATTCTATGGAAGCGAACAAAAACCTCATTTTTTATGCTTAGCTGATTCCAAAACAATGAGTTAAAAAGGATGAAGTAAAAAGCATTGGAGAAATGACAAATTCTGGCAAAAAGAAGTTTAAAATTGAAAGTTTTTTGAGATAAATAAAAAGTAAAAACAGCGGCGTCCAGAGAAAAACCCGAGGAATTCGTATTGCCAGGCGTAAGACAGAGATCAGGACTGTATTCACGGGGGTGTTTCTTTAATTAGAATAGAACATTTCCAGCCAAAACACTTCTTTTGTTCTTGTTTACCAAAGCTATTACGTAGAAACTCGTAAAAGTTTATTTTGCTGGTTGCCAAAGCGACTTGCATAGATGTATGGCTAATGGGTCTACAGGGAAGTATGCTCTGACCGTAGTAAGACCGTAACCCTATTGGATCAGGGTGCCCGGTGTCGTCTCCCCTTCATAGTCCAAGTTTTGAAGACCATTGGGGTCTGGGCGACTGAAAGATCATTTTCAGTGAAGTTCACCCTTCGAAGAAAGCAAGAAAGGGAGCCATGCCGAGTTTTGAAAAAAAAGGGATGCAACAGGTAAAGGGAGCCTACACAGCGAATTACTGTAACATCTTAGCTGGTAAGGCACCGTGAAAACCTTCAGAGTCGGTAGGAAGATAAAATCCAGACTGAAGAAGTCCCTTATGAGTGAACTACTCGGTATCGGGTTTTTGGGTAGAAAAACACCAACTGGAACATCGACTGGACTTCGTAGCCCAACGTGAGGTCAGTTGCACATGCAAGAGTTTCAATGATCCCGAAGGATGAGGTGAGGCCCATCTCATGAGGAAGCGATTCGACATCTGCTTACCTTCAAACTAAGATAGTATGGACCTTAAGGTGCCTATCCATCCCCTTCAGACGTATGAGCCTACTGTAGGTGGAAAGGTAGTTCGCCATAGCCGGACTCTGTGATCTGCCTAATACCTCAACATGCCCCTCTTTCTTTTATGGTAAAAACTTTTGTCAAAAAAGGCCTTCACTATGGCCGGGGGAAACAATTTTCCTGGAGTTCTTCCATCCGTGTTTCCTCCTTTTATGCTTCCATTAGCAGCTGCAAACGCCCGAGCCTTGAACCAGATATGTGGTTTGATTTGGGAGGTCTGGAGTCAAATACATATGTATAGCTAATAAATCACATGAGAAGTTCAGTTGCAGGCCGTTTTTGCTAGCGTGGTTGGAAACAGCCTTCACGCCTGAGCTCTTGATTTTGTTAATTTTCAAGTCCTCGATTCTTTGCAATAAAAATCTTTATTCCGAATATCCTGAACAGGCTTCAAAAGACCAAAATGATCTAATAAATTTTCTGCAAAGGTCTATTCGTCTTATTTTTGCTATGAAAATATTGGGAACATTTTATTGCTCTTTAAAGATTCGGTATCAACTCACGGTTTCTACAAAATGATCGTATTTGAAGTAATACCAAACAAATTAGGAGTTAGAAAATAACTGGTGGGCCTAGAGGAACCAACCTCATGTCGTCGAAAGTGTTAGAGTTGATTTCAGTAACCAGACATTCATGAGCTCCTTCCTATATGGCAAGGCCAAAGAATTGGAGCTCCTCCAGCTTTTTTAGCTGCAAGTTTGATAACCCCATGTAAATCTAGCCAATATCGGTGAGTCCAACTGGTAGCAATATAAAAAAGTGTAAGACTCGTCGAAGCCGTGTGTTAAATACGGCAAGCAGACAAATAAGCCCAACTAAACTCGCTGAACATTGAATGCGTACGGGTGTCGGATAAATTCAACTGAATGCTGTAGTATAATTGAAATATTTGATGCAAAAAGACTATTTCTTAATCAATCCTTAGCCTCACCGTTTTCCAACTGTGACATTTTCATGGAAATTTGAAAAAAATTTGAAGATTTTTCACCATTCGCTGTAAAACCTTAGAACCTAAGTCCGTGGCTTACCTCAGCAAGGTAGCACATCAGCTGATTTTGCAGGTACACTGTTTCGAGTAATAGATAGTGACAGGAGTTCCCCCTGGGTCATGCGCGAGGTGACCCAAGCTACGGTTTTAGGGGGTGTGCCAGGAAATACCAAAAGTTACAGCTAGTCGTCCGAAGGTGTGCCTTGTTATGCTCGTGTTGAAAGGCTGATTACCACTACGTTTTACTTAATTGTATTTGAGATGTTGCGAGTTCCAAATTGCAGACGCAAAACATTCCACCTAGCGGGACAAGCGAAGGGAATTTCCGAGCAAATGCCCTTTCTGTCCACACATATGGCCCCTGAGCAGGAAATTAAATGGATGTTGGAAGACTATTTCGAGAGCTACCTAATTAGCTAATAGTTCAGACCCATTCGTAAACTTGAATGTTTTAAATCGATCCCTACCCTTTCCTTCATCAAAATTGGCAATTTTACAGAAGCACTGACTGAAGTAAAGCAACCTGTAGAGCTATTTCCATTCCGTTCAGCTCCGATCAGAGTGCGTTCCAGACTCGATTCAAGGGAATCATCATGAACTTGACGACTACTTCGTTCTTCGTTCCCTTTTTTTCAGGAGCAGATAAGAGGGTTGCTATTTTCTTGGGCTAACTTATGAGACTGGACTTTATTTAAGTAACGGGTCCAGAGCGTATATTCATAGACAAAAACGCTAACTTGCAGAGAAGTCCTCAGTTAATCATAAATATTTCTGAGGTTCGCAACGTTAGTGAAGGGAATTTGAAATAAATATTTTCTGGCTCAGTGGCATTTTCTGGCATTCACTCACCCATTTCAGATCGTTTAGTCCCTTATGAAGCTGGACCAAATAATCTCCTCGACTGAACTCCCACTTTCTCGAGGTCCTTCCCAATTCACTCACTAGAGACCCTCACAAAATGGATGAGTTGACTCGAAGAGGAAAAGCGCAAAGGGCCAGGGCAGCTTGAACGGAATTGAGCCATCTTAACACTGTGCAATCACTCTCAATATGAGCAAATCCATCTGGGGTAAAGAGGGTGAAGAAAGCCGATAGAATGAAAAGCCCATATTTCTGAAGTGACAAAACTGTGCCGGATTCCCCATTGTGCATATGTAGTCCTGAGGGCTCTCAGACAGGTAGCTGAAAGTGCTAAGTTTGAGAAGCTCCTTGAAAATAGGCATTAATTCCCTTCTCTCCAGTCGTAAATGATCGGCCACAACTGAGGTTTTCATTTGTCTCTACTGGAAATGGGAAGCGAAAGTGAAAACATACCGTTCAGTAACTCCTGTAAGAACCAAATAGTAACTGTTATCTGGGAGGAACACTACTCCCCAAATATCCACGATAATTTAGCAATTCGCATAGAAAAAACTATTTTGATGTGATCCTGTTTCCCGACATATAAGTTTTATCACATACTGTTAGAGGCTCTGAAGTATAAACCCAATTTTGTATGTATGGAGACATCCAAGTAAAGTTAAATTGCTGATCCATAATAAAGGATATTAAAGGACAAAGTTTATGGCGTTGATCAATCCCGTCTGAGGGATGCGCCACCGCACTCGACTTCCATTCAGGATCGCAGTGGCGTAATGAGTGNGTGTGTGGCCTATACAATGACTTGCGGTGGCCAGCCGATGTACAAGTCAGTGCTTTTATCCTCCCAGACGAGTCTCTTACCAATTAACCCACCCCGTAGGGATGGAGGGCTTGGTTGGCCCAGGCGGGCATTGATCCGAGATTCGAGCACTCGACCGTGCGTGTGATATAGTGCGCCACTTACCACTACATCACCTCCGCCCCTATCGCTGATCCATAATGAAAGTAAAGTAAAGGTGATGGAAAGAAGGAGAAGTAGGGGTAGGAAAGAGAACTATAAAAAATTAGGCCAATCCACTTGAAAGGAAGACGGCTTGTGATGTTTTCGTAAAGTTAAACATCGTAGAAACGAAGTTGGTCTTAAAATAACCATTGCCCCACCTCTTCTCCTGCCCCGCCCAATCATTAGATTAAAGCAAAAGCATGTTTTTCTATAGAATGTGATATCGTAGAATTATACGTAATCTGTTGCTGGGACATGGGATTATTATGAATTCTATGAAAACACAGAAGCTTTGAATTGGCTAGAAGCCCTCCTAGCTCCTGGCTTCTTCCTACATGCTTTGAAAGAATACCAATCAAGAAAAATGGCGCAACTCAGAAGTTCCACTGCCCCCACTCAATGGACAGTGTGTCTGTGGGACTATTACTCTCCAACTTCCTGTTTTTCGAGAAAAAATGAAAATTATTTCCGAATTGATGAGTGTACTATTAGGAAAAAAAGGCAGGAGGAAGTCGAGTTTATAAAGATTTCAGGGGAATCTCAGAAGGACATCTCAGATTGCAGGAAATTCCTTTGACGATAATCCAAGGAACATCTGGGAAGGGTAGGCTGTAAGTGGTTGTAAGTGTAGCAGCGAGCAGCAGCGGAACAGAGGAATGGAGGAAGTGAACTCAGAGGCTATTCCATGCACTGGGCAGTAATTGTCGCCTTTGAGTTCATTTAATCTTAATGAGTACATTACATTACCGTATCCGATTATCACAAAATATATCGAAGAATAGCTCATTATCAAATTTTCCTATAACCCTACTACTTTCATGACTACTTCAGCTTTGAACGAAAAAGAAGAGGTCGAAAAATATGCCGAACAATGGCGAGCAATTACGAGAGATTCAAGGAATGACTGCATAGGTAATCGACGGTGTTTCTCTTGGAAAACGGTTATTTCGCCCATCTGGAGAGGGCTTCTGAAGCTGAGGTGCCTCAGACCGACCCGTCCATTGAGCCTTCCTTTATAGCCGTTCCCTTCAGGTAGGTGGAAACGACTGCAGACCCACTGAGCCACTATACAGGCATGGACTGGGATTAGAGCAGATGCCCTGGCCAGGGAGGGTTTACCGCTCCCTGGATGCAAACCCAAAGTGACCCAGGTACTGCTTTTATATTCCCCTGTAATGTAGCTGTAATATCATGAGCCTTTAATCAGCTATAAACTCCGTAACTTATGCAGTCCCCAATCCCTGCGAGTGGAGATCTCTATACCCTATATGGGAACGAGTAAACAGTTCCAAAATAACTCAGAGAATCATCACAAGCTGTCTATAATGCAATCTAAGTAGCAACGTTGTGTATAACATAACGAGAGGAGTAAATGATTAACATGCCATATCGCTTCCACCCAGTAAACTTTCTCGTAATCTGATATCTTGAATATAACCAAGGGATTTTCGGATATGTGTTTAGATATGTTCCTTGCAAACACAAATGACGTGAGAGTTCGACAGTCTACATACAGGATGAAGATTGAAATCCCAGTGGGAATAGGGCACATGTAGACCACCTTACAAAGGCTCAATTTGTTTTCCTCTCTGGTTGTTTTATAGGGCTCCTCGAGGTTTGGGAAGGAATATGTAGTGCAAAGTCGTCACTTAGAAATTATTCTGGGACTTAATCTCAAGCTTAGACGCCATGTAAATCCTTTATCCCTTCTGTGTTGATTGAACTAGATGATGCTAGATTCATCTGGAGGATCAGATGCCTTGAATTGCTATAGAGAACGTAAGTTGCCATCTGCTTCTTCTCTCTGGTGTTAATCCCGGGGTGTTACCGAGTCCGCTGTACTTGTGAGCTGTCTTCACTCTCTTCTATCTACGGCATCCTATGCTAACACTGTAATTCGACGATGGCATTCTTTGGTCACTATCCCGACTTCTTTGAATTTCCTGGTGGTCGCTTTCCTTGGGCTTCAAAGACCATTGTTTCTCTATGACAGGATGATCCTGTAGTTTTCTTAGTATGCGTCGATAATATTTCAGACACTGCCTTTCATCTTCAGCAGAGCAGGGGCTAGGCCCCGTAAGCTACTGCACAGGCCGAATGACATCACTCCCTGGGTTTTGAACGAAAGCCAATCATTTGAGCGCACTCTATGATGAGACTGACCAGAGCCAGAGCGTTATGAGTTTCCATTCAGCGCCTTCGTCCTATATCTCCAATCTCTCTCACCTCCCCATCACCAGGCATTCGGGACCCAACATCACTTCCCATTAAACAGAGAACTTTCTCTTGGACGATATCCGTTTATCATCTGGTAGGCTACCTGAGTTGTCTTATCCTCTATTTACGCAGGTGTGGGACCAAGGCTTCAGCCATACAAACAACTCTCTAGATTCTAACGCTCCATGCTGTACCTAGCACACCTAGTACACGTGTGTATATATGCAGTGAGAGGATTGAAGTTTGTGAGTTCTAGTCAAAGCAGGCATTTCAACAATGAAAACGTTCAATTAAAACACTCGACCTTTAAAGGAAGTCACCATTTCCGGAGTAGCCAAAAAACAAAAACCAAATTGCTTCTAGCTTCCAGCTTTTCTCAGAAAATTACATCAGTACTTTTGGAATTTCTGAATTCCTAAGAGGATAAGGTACCGTAGCCTGAATAGGTTCTGCTATGACGTATCCCTTCATATGACCATGGCACAAGTTGGAAGAAGCCTGTCGGCTGAGGCTTCTCCTAATAATAAGTTCTGATAAAATAATATAGGATAAGATGATAACTACAATACAATAATAACTCTTAGTAATGAACTATTCAAGCTACTTTCTTAGGCAAGTGCAGACTTCTCGATCAGATTAAGGTATGATTAATGGGGATGAGGTCAGCATATCCCTTCATTTTGCTAGTTCGCACGTACATATTCCTATGGAGGACATGATAAGAGAAAAAACAGGCACATTCCTCGAGGAACCCGGGAAAGATACGAGAGGTAGGGAGTTGGGGATGGGAAGTCAGGGCATTCCCACTTCCACAGTCATTTCCTTCAGATACTCGGTCCCCTCAAGATCGATACCAAATAGTTCTATTGTTACCATTCTAAAGTGTCTTTTTCAGGATAATTCATTCATTGAAAATCCTTCGACTATTTCCCTGACAAGTTACCAGAAATGCCAGGTGAAATAGGTGCTTGGGCGATTCTAAGAGGAAAATAAAAAGAATCCGGGCCATATTCAGGGTCTCTGACCAATTTCCTAATCGAATTCAATTCAGAGTAATTTCAGTTGTTATCGAAAAAGTCGTAAAAGTTTGAGCCGGTGCATTTGCTAAATTGTACCTTACATATTGCTTTTGTATCCTTAGAAACCAACTTGTAGCCTTCAATGAGGTTTCAGAAGAAATTGAAGAAAATTCCTTGAAGCAGTACTGTCAAAAGCAGTTTAAGTTAATGTAAAAACGTTGACGAATCTTGCAAGGAGAGATTGAAAATGATAGAACACTGGAAGGATTATACGAGAGTACTTCAATTTTAAGATATAAAATTCAATAGAAGTAAAGTTTTGCAGAAGGAATAGAGACCAATTTCCTAAACGAATTCAATTCAGAGTAATTTCAGTTGTTATCGAAAAAGTCGCAGAAGTTTGAGCCGGTGCATTTGCTAAATTGTACCTTACATATTGCTTTTGTATCCTTAGAAACCAACTTGTAGCCTTCAATGAGGTTTCAGAAGAAATTGAAGAAAATTCCTTGAAGCAGTACTGTCAAAAGCAGTTTAAGTTAATGTAAAAACGTTGACGAATCTTGCAAGGAGAGATTGAAAATGATAGAACACTGGAAGGATTATACGAGAGTACTTCAATTTTAAGATATAAAATTCAATAGAAGTAAAGTTTTGCAGAAGGAATAGAATTCCTCGGAAATGTCTTCGGCGCAAGCGTCACAACACCCTGACATATTGTCGTATAATTCACTGTGTTATAGCTGAATGTATGGAGTTACCATATTCGTAGTGGCAAGGTAGCACAATTACCTACGCATGATCCGGTGATCAAATCCCAGGCCATATTCGTCCAAACTAATCAAGTATTCAGTCGTTCCGAGGTATTGCCGATTGGCATCAGACTCGTCTGGAAGGATAAAAATTTTGACTTACACATCGGCTGACCACTGTAAATCATTGTATGGGACACACACACATTCAAACGCCACTACGATTTGATTGAAACTCGAATAAGAGGGCGCACCCCGAAACGGGATCGGCTGAGGCCAAAGACTTGTTCCTTTTTATCCTTTCGCTTTTTACTGCTTTACTCACTTAAGATACAGAAACATGAACGGATGTTGGTATTCCATGCTTCATTTCTTAGCTAGTAGTGCTCATATGAAACCAGGCTTTTTTGACACGCACTTTTTGAAGGATGAAAATGAAGCGAAACACATTGATAAACCAAATATTTCTGAAACCTTGTGGAGAGGTCCTGTCATTTCAAGAACTTATGCTCTGTATTTGGGCAGAGGTAATCGAGAACGGAGAATATTATACCATTCAGTTCGACTATGTACGTTCTGTTGCAGAAATACAGAATTATTCGGACAAATTTCGACTCAGATAATTCGAAGCTTGGTCTCTACAACGGCTCGTACGGCGGCAAATGAGGTCTTTAGAATTCACCTATTTAGCCAAGAGTTACACCAGCTAAATTCCATGAACAGACGAAATTTCTCTTTGGTACACAGTTGTTTTTCACAAAAAACTCGATGAATCGCCTCTAATTAATATACTACGCCCATTAAGAAGTTCTTAGGGAATTCAAGAACATTGTGGTGTACGGTATGTAGCTCAGCTTATTACACAAACGTCTAACAGGTTGGATTTTTAGATATTGATGAGTGTCTTAATAAGGGTGGTAGAATCCTCGTAGTTCTTTGGTAATAGCAACTTGTAACATGCAATTAAGGCAACAGGGTAGTACTTATAGTTCAGCTCAGACGTCGGAGTTAATTTTCCCGCTTATGGCCAGTAGTAACTTTACCAACAAGGAACATGAGCTCTGACACATAGAAGAACTTTCGCATACCGGCGAAATCTTGAAGTTCTAAGAGCGGAGCCAGTGAACGCCCGAAAATTTTATGCAACAGAATGCAAGATCAAAGTTACTCCTTCTTTGGCAACTCTACCAACAACTTGTTTTTCGACGGTCAACTTTTGGTTTTGGCCCTGGAATCTCTGGTTTGTCGAGGTCTAGTCACTGCTGCTTCCGGGTCCCATTTACGTAAACAACTCGTTTTTCGGTTCCAGACAAACAAATAGCTGAGCCAAGCAAATGTATTTCGAAAGATCAAGATGTGTTTGCAGGCATTTTTCATCTGATTATGGTTGCGACTCTGACTAGGTGTAGCTACTCACATTTCCATGCCTTTGACGACCACTTTGCCGTTCGAGTGAAAGTCGCCCTTTTAGAACTTGACGAACTAGACCTTTTACTGTAGGAATTAACAGTTCAAGGCTCACTGCATCACCAGCATGCAGTATTCCCTTAGTCCGTAGAACAACAGCAGTAGAACGTACTTAGGACAATAGCGAATTCAAGGGTCGGAGCTTTACTGTATGAACGAAGGTGGTGTAGTGGCAAAGCGCTATCACATAAACATGGTCACAGGTTCGTATCCCGGGCAGATATCCGCCTAGGCTAATCACATCTCTCTAGGAACTGTTAATTGGTACCAGATTCGTCTGGGAACATAAAAACATCATAAACTGGGCTTTATCTAGCCACCACAAGTTATTGCATAGGCCACATACACTTTCAATACGTCACTACGAATCTGAATGGAAGTCGAATGCGGAGGCGCATCCCTCAGATGGGATGGTTCCTTTATTTCATGTGGTAAAAGTCATGTACACTAAACACCTAGGTACGTAGTGATTTGAGTTATCTGTTGACTGGTACATATACGTACCTTGGGCAGATAGTTCCAGAACATCATTCAAAACTTGAAAACGAAGAAAAACTGAGAAGTTTAGAAAAGGAATGTCCGGAAATATGTGCCCCAATTCAGCCATTTGATGAAACTTTCACGATCCCATTCAAAAGATACATGAGCCGTTAAAAGTCTAGACCATAAATGTTTCGGAAGCTGATTACTTCAGTCACTT
>UZAF01020698.1:5949-16660 GCA_900617895.1 Haemonchus placei | reverse complement strand
GCCGTTCCGACCTAATAGCGTCAGATATGGTATACGAGGGGACCTTAAATTTATCCTATGGGGAAATCTCAGAGACCATTTCATGGTGAACTATGCCTTCAACGCAAAAAAGGTTTTATATAGTAATAGTTCGCACTATATCACACGCACGGTCAGGGGTTCGAATCCCGGATCGATGCCCGCCTAGGCCAACCAAGCCTTCCATCCTTCCGGGGTCGGTGAATTGGTACCAGACTCGTCTGGGAGGATAAAAGCACTGACTTGTACATCGGCTGGCCACCGCAAGCCATTGTATAGGCCACATACGCACTCATTACGTCACTACGATTCTGAATGGAAGTCGAGTGCGGGGGCGCATCCCTCAGACGGGATTGATTAACGCCAAAAACTTTATCCTTTTATAGTAATAGTTAGTGCTTTTATCCTCTTAGACGAGTCTGACACCAGTTATCCGACCTCAGAGAGATGGAAAGCTCGGTTGGCTTAGTCAAGTTCTAGTCCTGAATCCAATAACCGGACCATACGTCTGTGATAGTGTCCCACTCGCCACTTCAACACACCGCCCAATTTTGAAAATACCCCTTTTAAATACTTCATCTATATTTAACGCTAATCTACGACAGATTAACAACATCCTCAATCAATATAATTATCTAAATACATAATCTACTATGCTTACTCTGTGCCGCAACTCCCAGACTTAACAGATACCTCCGAGATTCCTTAGAAGAAGCAGAGGGATTCATGTTTAGCAATGTCAATTCACCGTGCTCCCATACACGAGGCTAATTAAACTAAGAAAACAAGTGTAAAAAATCTGGGAGGATAATCATCACAAAGTTTGTATTGGCTAGCAAGAGAGCCTTATTAAGGGAGAAAAAGGCTCAAATCATACCGCAAGCAAACAAAAATCCATGAAAGATTGTTTACTCGTAAATAAGATAAGAGCAGAGAACGAACCAGATGATAACCTCTCAAAGACTTTAAAAACATTTAGAGAGGAGACAAATTAAGAGACAAATCGGGGATTTCAACCCATAAAGGCACGAATCTAAAAGGTGCTTTTAGGCATAGCGCTCATTAATCCACTATCAGGACTCCTTGCATATGCTCCAGACTCCAACTGTCAGAAGAGTGTTAACCATGGCACAGTTAGAGGAACTGTTTATACACAATTAAAAGAACTCATTACGTTATCAACACTGCCTCCTAACATTACTACAAAAGCTTCAAAGAAAAAACAGAGGCTCAGAGAGATGAAGTAAAAGTTTTAGAGCTCAACGAAGGCCCAGATCAAAACACCGAACAATTAATAATCATCCTACAGAGAGGGTCCAAATGCCATAAGGATGGAAGACTTCTTGAGTTATGTGGAAAGGATTCCAAAAGCTTTTGAGTAGGTCGGATGATGGTGTTGTGTCGAATAGACGGATTCTTGAAAAATGCACTTGATCATTTTAGAGTTTCGGCTTGTCACGCCTCATTTGAGCTGTTCCGCCTCCTCGGGTTGAGCCGTTTGAGAGAGTAGTGGGTCGAAGAGATGTCGTTGGCATGCAATATGAGAAAGACAGATCCCACTGAGGAGAGTCGCCGATGACGAGCAGTTGACGAAAGAGTCTTGAATAGCCGGCGATGATGGTGAGCATTGAAAAGCTCGAAGGCAGCACAAACCCGTCACAGGGCCGAGACAACGAGCGCGAAACGCAATTTATTAGCATGAGGACGACAGTGAGGGGGTGCATGCCAATTTCAGGACGACGGACGACGAAAAATGACGACATCGTCTGTCTATGGCGTACGTGAGGGCCGTTCATCATTGATGATGTCAGCGATAAACAATTAAACTTTTTGGAATGATTGGCGTTTAGTACTCATACATACGCATATGATACCATATTGCCGTCCCTCTTCCGCAGAGATGGGCCAGAGTGGATACCTTTGGAGCAGCTCAACCCATAGTTAATCGCTTCAAGGTGCATCAGTGCAAGCGGGGGCCGATGAAAACGTGACAGGAATCACCCGCAAAGTTCAAAAACTGAACAAGAATAAAGAGTTTGCTTGGAAGATAATCGAGAAGTGCACCAAGTCTCTGGATAGAGCAGAAGACAACAGATCCCTTTGCAGACTGTTTTCATTTTATGAGCCTGGTGAATCGGGATTTAGCAAGGCTTTCCACTAAACCAGGTCTTATTGTTTCTGATCCCTATGGTATGAAGGGCAAAATCCAATCCATCAAAGCTGGGCTAAATCCTGAAGCGTTCTAGAATCTAATAACTGATGCTTGAATTTTTCACAGAATAAAGAAGCGAGCTCGTCAGTTACCTCATCACTGCTTAGGCCGTACAGTGCAGATGCAAATCACTCACTCGAAGTACTTAAAATATAAATATTATAAAATAAATACGAAAGGCTCTAGGACATTATAGAGAAAACCACTTATTAAATGGTTCGAGGTAAATCAGCAAGGAGGGAATCCCGAGGCTTCCTTCTCGAACAAAAAGGTTTTTTGCGCTGAAGGCGCAGTTCGGAGGCTTCATAGGATGATTTCGAGGTCCTCTCGTATACCATATCTGACGCTATAGCACGGAACGGCCTGGTTAGGAAGCTGTGAAGGCCCAAAGGTTGTATTGTGGGCATCCTTGTACGAGTTTCACAGGCACTGAAGAGGATGTAGCATCCACAAGGGAGCCCATGTAGACGGTTCAATCTACTTGTCATGACCCAGAGCGACGTGGAAGGCACTTTTGTACAGTTCCGGCTTAATGTAGTCAGCTCTGTGAGCAATTGCAAGAACTGGAATCTCGTCCGCATAACTTCTCCATGTCATTTCCGTCATGGTGATCTCGCCCAACCTTTGATCTCCCTACTTTTGAGGACCCTTAATTTTGCTCGATCTCTCGAAATTGGCGAATTTCCTACCTTTCTTCACCACCACTGAACCAGTCCCACAATCCCAACCTATACTTCCGCTTTTCCTATAAAAAGGGTGACTTCAAAATTACCATGAACTGAGCCTTCGATCGATTCCGTTTTTTTTTTGGAATGCGCCCCGCATTCGAATTCTATTTAGAACGATAGCGGCAGTTTGAATGCGGTTGGTAGGATATGCTAGTCTATGTACAAGCAAGTGCTTCTATTCTCCAAGACGAGTCTGGCACCATTTATCGACCATAGAGGGATGAAAGGCTTGATGGGGGGCCTAAGCTGTTCCATAACATTCTAGAACATAGTAGAATATATGAGCATCTTCGAGGAAAACCTTCAGAGGATACCCAGACGCGATAGAGAGTATTAGAAGGAGCTTAGCTATCTTTGGATAATACTAGAACCTTGGTGACATAGTCGCTTGATGAAGGGTACTCGTTAAGACTACTTAGCGCTGTGTACAATGTATTACATTATATTAATACACTGTACACTGCAACCGATAGTGATGAACCCTAAATCGGCTTATGGCCAAGCTATAGTTTCGATTATAGGATTTTCAAGACAAGACATTTTCAAGACATGCTACGGGTATGCAGTAATCATGAGGACCAGTGAAACCATCTTCACTATGATTCACCTATCCTTTTGAATAAAATAACGGATAATTAACTAATCAAAGATGATAAGTTGCAGAACTCCATTGTTGTAGTAATTAATTAAATGGCACCTGCTAGTCCTGCAGGCCATTATAAAGGTCAAGCTTACACTGAGTCATCACTACGATTCTGAATGAATTCAATCGTAATTCGCAATTCCAGGAAGCTACAACCCACTTCTTCGACGTTTACTGTCTTTCACTTCGGTTCTGTAGACTGGAATTCAGGTAACAAGGAGTTTCTGTACCCAACATCATTCCTGCATCAGATTTCTATGAACGGATTCTTCCTAATTTACCTATGACGTCCTATTTCTATAAAAGACGACACGAACATTGAACATGTCATTGAATTACTTACTATGCATTATAGTATATCAAAGGGAAGGCATTAATTACAGACGTGCTGATGCAGGAGTTCGAAAAAATCATTTATTACGTCATTCAATCGTGAAACTTTCTCCAAGAAGCAAGAGGAAATTGTGATTCGTCATTTCTCTATTTCTTTCTTTATTTCTTAGTCCCTCAAAATAGAACATCATGTCCACCGATACTCGAAAACGAACCCATCTTGCACACTTCGACTTCGTCAAGTCTCTCAAAAAGGCTCTTTATAACAAACGATTCACAAACTGGTCATGGTTCGGGTTCACCCGAGAATCGAGATTTTGACTGAATGCTCTTTTAGGGAAAATTTATCAATGTGGAGTGGTGGAGTACACACAGCCAACTTCCTATTCATAGTGGTATCCCCTATAAGGCATTCATATCGCTGGCGAAAAGCCTGAACACAGCGTAACCCTCAAGAAAACAGTAGCCTACGTGGTCCATGAGCAGACCGTTATCATGCGAATCGGACCGAAAGGGGTGAAAACTGTGCATCGTCCTCGTGCCCATTTATGACGCCCATTTCAAATGTGCTAGTGAGTCAAAGACTTAGAGTCACTGCTAAATAATATACTCTTGTTTTAGTATCATCACAAACAACTTGTTTGTCATGCCAATTTTAGAATGTAGAATCTTCTCAACCCGTTCGCAAGAAAAACTCCCCGAGCGTATAAAAACGCACTTCTGTGCGTCCTAAACACAGAGTGGGATCACTATTTTCTCTACAATAAAAAAGAAGGAAATGGATACTACTGTTCAGAGTAGTTCCACATAATTCTTATCCTATGACGAAGTGAAGTTTATGAGCACAAGAAATAAGCAGGATCAGGTGCCCACTTCAAACTGCTGATATTGATGAAAACTCTTCACAACTCTCTTCCCCTGTCAAATCTCACATGGGGTAAGGTCATCTTCCAGAGCACATATTCTACAAGTTTCTCATGTAAGGGTGATAACTGAGTCAAATACCCTACTCAATCAAGCCATTCTCCCTCGGTCGGCTATTGCTTTCGAAAGGAAGGCTGTCACCATCCTCTTGGAACAATGAGCGAAGAGGGAGAATGTCCTGACTAAGAAATGCATGTAGTTTAGCCAGTTCGAAGGAATCTCGAACTTCTTGAACTTTCAATTTCTGTGAGCTTCCCTTATTTCTGATCAAACGTTCCCCAAAAACTTTGAGGGAAATTGCTATAAGTATGGTTTTTGCACGAACGATGAATGGCATCTTAATGAATCACCAACAAATTTATGAATAACAATGAAGACTTAATTTTTGTCGAACCTGCTTTGTAGTGTACTACTAGCTCAACTTTTTTTCAAGATGATGGTGAATCTTCAGAGCGTTGTTTTATCGTATGATCACTTTTGGTGAGGGGTGGAAGCCAACCAGACAAAACACGGCGCATCATATGGTTACTAGAATTATTTAAGACAGAAATGATCCAGACTAAAGCGAAATTACTTCATGAGATAAATTTCTATGATCAGACCTCGGTAGAGACCGAACGTGCTGTTCCACAAAATTATCCCTTTCATCAAAATTGTTGTATATGGAAGCTGTATTCATTCAATTACATATGCGAGTTTCTAAGGATATTCGTATGACTGCTTTCATAGTCCGCCGGCGCACTGACGTGAAACGAACTAGTTCGTGTGTAAGAAATATACATCTGTTGCATTTTATTTCACGGTCAGAACAGAGGGTGTGGGGGGACGGAACATTCACCCAGAAGTGGCTGGACGCGGCAAATGGCGCGGCGAGATTCCTGGCGTTCGGAACGATTTTGGCACCTATCATTGGGGCGCAAACTTGAAGTAGAGTACATTAGTATGGCCAGATGATCGTACTAATTGACTCTCCTTCAAATTTGGACCCCAATAATAGGCGCTAAAGCCGTTTGAATCGCCACGAATTTCGCCGCGCGATATGCCGCGTCCATTCAGTTCTCNTCGGAACGATTTTGGCACCTATCATTGGGGCGCAAACTTGAAGTAGAGTACATTAGTATGGTCAGATGATCGTACTAATTGACTCTACTTCAAATTTGGACCCCAATAATAGGCGCTAAAGCCGTTTGAATCGCCACGAATTTCGCCGCGCGATATGCCGCGTCCATTCAGTTCTGGGTGAATGTCCCATACCCGGGTGTAGGTATATTCACCTAGAACTGGATGGACGCGGCAAATCGAGCGGCGAAATTCACGGCAATTCAAACAGCTTTAGCGCCTATTGTTGGGGTCCAAAATTGATGTAGAGTCAATTAGTACGATTATCTGACCATACTAATGTTCTCCACTTCACGCTTGTGCCCCAAGGATAGGTGCCAAAGCCGTCCCGAAGGTCACGAATCTCGCCGCGCCATTTGCCGCGTCCAGCCACTTCTGGGTGAATGTTCCGTCCCCCCAGACCAGGTCGGAACCGTGAAATAAAATGCAACAGACATAGAATTCCCACACACGAACTAATTCGTTTAACGTCTGTGCGTCGGCTCGCCGGCACGCCTGCCCGTCGGCCGGCGACTATGAAAGTTGTAGAGACGATGGTGCACATCAAAACAAGTTAACCAATAAGCTGTATGGTCAGAAGGCGGCCGAAAGAGCGACTAAAGTAGGAAATTACTGGAGGTGTCAATTCGAGGTGGAACACGTGAAGTGATTTCCATATCACTGAGTGGCTTTGAAAATGGATTTCACATGCAAGTTTTCAAAAGTTTACTTCATTAAGAAAAAATGAGGTTCAGACTCCTGCGCTTTTGAATGACATCAGAAGGCTTTGCAAAATTCGAGATTTCAGACAAGCAAATAATATTCTTTACAATAATTGACAAATTATATCAATCTCACAAATAATATTCTTCACAAATAATAACTGAGAAATTATATCAATCTCACAACGAATTTACGAGAATACTTTCGATGAAATGAGTAATTCTTTGTCAAAACATGCCGCATGGCGCAGTTTGGTGGCAACATGCAGATACACTATTCTCAAACTATCGAGAATAATATTTCACAAAAATAAACAAAATATTCACTAGGCTTCACTTCAAAAACACAAATTCATCTATTAATGCGCGCTGAATTTGTTCATTTACTTCTACTATAGAAGTTTTTCAAAACAGTTTTCTCCATAAAAAAANAAAAAAAGGTTTTTATTATGCATCCTTTGATATATTTTTGTCTACGTCTACTTCGTTTTTTTTTCGAAGAAAAAAGTTCAGGAATTTGCTTTACCGAAAATTTCGAATGCGAGCTTTCATGTGATACGGTTTCAAGCGAGGCAATTCGGCTGCTGAATCTCATCGTGTCATGAGGTATTTGGCAAAGCCCTGTCAGAAAGCCAGTTTTGACGATTGTTCCAGCGTTTCAAAAACGGTAATGAAAGTTTGGAGGACGAGGAACATCGAAGTCGGCCTAAAGCCGTCGATAACCAACTGAAGGTCAGACAGTTACGGCAGACGTCTACAAAGACCAATTTACCCGCGTGGATCAAGCACTGCGTCGTCAAGGTGTCGAAACGACGTCGACAGAATTCCTCCACGAAACGCTCATCCACATGTCAGGAAAATCACTTTGGCAAAAGTTCAGGAATTGGGCTAAGAACTTCTGCCTCAGTTAGTTGCAGCCGGCCGAGTTATTCAAAAGAGGAATCCATTCTCTGCATAAACATTGGCAATAAGTCATTGACCGTAATGGAAATTATCTTCTGAATTAATCTTGTTTAATTTCATTTTTATAATAAAACATTTTTTAGACTAAAACGCGCATCTCTTTGCGACCAAACTAATATATGAAAAGAAATCGGCATCGATGTGATCACGGCATCTGAGCAATCGCATAACCCATTTCGGTGTAGTTTTGGAATATGGTGGTCAATGATAGCAAGCTTCGTACCAAAGATTTCAAAATCGAGCTTTCAAATTTTACTTCACCTTTTTATAAAACTTGCGAAGCTAAGTCGAATTATGTGAAAATAAGTGGGAGAAATTGCATACTAACCAAGTGATAAAAAAAGACACGTTTTTTGCGGTTTTTGAACTGTCGAGGTATTTGACTGTCGCGTCCGGAAAATTTGTACTATCCTGAGAAATGGTTTGCTTTTTAGACCTCTACGAAAGAAACGTGTGAGATACTTGAAACCTTATATATTAGAATTAGACGTAGCGTTAATTATAAATAATATAGTTCTATCGTTTATTGAAGGGAATCCGTAATTCACCAGTTTTGCATTTATGTTTATTATAGAAGCAACAGAAGAAAGATGTAAAATTGGGTTTTAAAGTTCATAGAACTATTTGAACATTAAAAATCAAGAAAAAGTCATATACATGCTTTATTGTTAAAGAAAGATGGTAGGGCCATTCTATATTATTATCACAGCCAAGAGCAACTAGTTTCGAGCGGATCAGCTCCATTAGCAGATTATGAGATGACTTTAATCCCCTCAATAAGTCCTCATTCTATCCCTTTTCCCTCCATCGAAAATTCGCTAATTTCAGCGTAATCGCGCGCATTAAAAGTACGTTTTCTCCCTTCAGTTCCGAATCACTGTTCTATTGGGAAGGACGGCAATGATACAGTGTGACTCCAAATTCCAGCTCGAAAACACAAACATTGTTGTTCGTCAGTTTTTCAGTAAAAGGTATTCTTCCAACGTCTCCAAATGGTACAGCCACCAACAAAATTAATTTATTCAACACAATGACGACTACGTGGGCCACACCATATGTAGTATCTGTAGCATTTATATTATTTATCGAATATTCTTACAATTTTTTCATAGTTCTAAGTACCAGCTGAGCTCACAGCCTTCTAGAGAATCTTGAGGCATTAAGATCCAGGAATCATTCATTACCAACTACAGTTATAAGAGAAATCAAAAGTCAATGTACAGAAAGTAGAAAAGGCGCGGTCGCCAATGGGTTAGCAATAAACATACAACAAGAGAGAAAGTTGCAAAGTCAACAATCAGTTGGTCCACCATTGCTTCGAATTACTTTGAAAATACGGTGGTCTAGGCTCAGATAAAAACTATCAACCAGCTCTTGGTCAACTTGGTGCCATGTTTCAATGAACGCTTTTTTAAACTCCTTGGCGCCTCGGAATTGCTTGTTCTAAGCCTAAATCTTCCGCACCATGAAGCCCCACACATTTTCCCTTGGATTCAAATCGGGGCTGTTCGCCAGCCAGTCCAGAAATGCAATCCGATGCCGAGAGAACCGCGTTTGGGTGCTCCTGATCACCTGAACTGGGGTGTTAGCTTGCATAAAAACAAGATTTCGGTACCAATTCTGTTGCCACAAAGGGAGAAGTGCACGGCGCATAACCGTTCAATAAAAGGATGAGAGTCTGAGTATGATGAAAGGCCTTCGATCAAGAGGCCACGTCGCATGTGATCTTCAGTCCTTTGAGCCGTCTAGAAAAGTCTAGAAAACGACAGGCAAGGCAGTCGACTCCCTGCGTGGCACACGGCCACTCGTGTGCCTCGCAAGGAGTCGACTGCCTTGCCTGTCGTTCTCTCACCCCCTCAGCACGACAGGAGCCCCCCCCCCCCTTCCACGTAGTCACGAAGAAACCTATTTTTCTAACCAGAGGTCACGTGTTTTGTATTCATTTTTAATCATAAACTGTTATTACTCTTGACGCATTGTGCTGTGTTACTGTACGGTCCAAGAACCGATCCAATGTATCCACCACAACAGTTCATCTTTTTTGGTACAAGACATGAGAGGATACGAATACTCGATGAAATTGCGGCCCAAGATATGACTCCTCCCCCCTCGAATTTCTGTCTAGAAAACTAAAGTTTTTCTTTTTTCAGGCCGTGCCAGTAAACTCGGTCGCCGTCTGGACCATCACAATTGAAAACTTTTTTGATCGGAATGACGACCTGAAGAATAAAAACCATCAAGAGAAGGAAGGACAAATGTCAGCACATGAAGAACACCTTATTCCACTCGGGTCGGGCACCTTTGGGGGAAGCCACCCGATTTTCTCGATGTCTTTTTGCCACAAAGCGCGCCTTACGAACCTTCGCTTGACGATAAACTCGGACTTCCTGATCACCTTCCAAACAGTGTTTTTTAGACAATGAGGTTCAGAGACGATCGGATTTCCAGACAGGACTTGGTCGAGTTTGACGCCTCCCTCAAAATACGGCGCTTGCCTCTCTCGGACTGTAGGGAAGAACGTCCAGCAATTCATCTGGATCCATAGGCTTCAGGATTCTTGATGAAATTATCTACAACTGCGTGATATCGACCCGAATCTCGTGCGATTCTGTGATTCGACAGTCCCTGCTCCTTCTTCGCGAGAGTTCCACCTCCAACGGATTCTGAAAGCAACTTTTCACTCCCCATTGCCTAAAAATGAAGAATACTACATAAAGAAAGCATTCTCTTTGCGTTGAACTGAAACACGATACGAAGATATGAAGTGGCTGTATCACTTGGAGACGTTGGAAAAGCACCCTTCATTGAAATATTGACCAAAAAATGCTTGTGTTTCCGAGCTGGAATTTGGTGGTAATGTGCGAATTGCAATTCAGATTCGACACATTTTTCACTTTGGCACTTTTTCGGAAACATTGTATACTGTGAGTTTTTGGGAAAACTAGATGTGGCTGTATCATTTGGAGACGCACTGTATGTATGTTTCTGTCACTTTGTACAATGTAATACAGATTTCACCTGCCCTCGTAGCAGTGAGTTCAACGTACACTCAGTGATTGCGAATGTTGCA
>UZAF01020694.1:3103-16678 GCA_900617895.1 Haemonchus placei | reverse complement strand
GCATCAACAATCAACACATTCGGTTGCCGGACCATTCGATCGGCGATATGTTCCGCAATTCGTTCAGGCGTCACAGAGAACCATCCTTCTAAACGATAATGCAAACAGTAAAAAAAAACCATCGTCTATAAGCCGAGAACGAAAAGAGTGAGAAAAACGACAGACAAAGTTCTCACTTAGACCTACCTCGGTCCATCAAAATCCCCTTGTCGAGTCTCGAGAACAAACGATACCTCTGATACCAATACTTGATAATTTCCTAAAAGCAGAAATCAATTCAAAAGAAAAATAGAAAAAGGTCAAGCCAATGACTGCTAACCTCATCGTCCCTGTAGGCTTCATAGGCATACTTGGCCACTAGATGGGCATCTTTGATGGGGTCGAATGCGAATGAAATATTCGCCTCAGGCTTGTCGTTCTTTTCTGTTAAAATGTCCTTCTTTTCTGATTCATCGTTCTGGCTTTCATTCATAGTCCCACCATCGACTGCAGAATCCTCTTCCTCAGCAGTTTTTTCCTTTCTGTATGAACATACTTCAAAAGATGTCCAAAGCGGCATTTCGAAAGGAGAAACATGAAGTCCTCTCCTTTCACAAAAGATTACTTTGAAAATGTTGTTACAATCAGAGAGCTTACCTATTAAGCACTACGCCCATTGACGCCGCATAGGGATCGTAGACGTCGTAATAGATATCGCTGAATATCTAGAAGCCGTAGTAGGAGATTCGTGGTATGACAATTGTAACATACTAGTTTTTTCTTCAGCATAACAATACAATACCAACCTCATCGTCACCATAAATAATTGGGAAACGTCTCTTGCGCTCTCGTTTCATCTTCTTTTCTTCAGGGGCTTCCTCAACTGACTTTGGTGCTTCTTCCGCTGGAGAAATTATATCTGATTTGCTGTAGCCAGGGACAAAGCCCATCTTTTCGATCTGAACTTCCAGAAATGCTAATTAGAATTAGTCAGTAAGTGACGAAAAGGATAGAAGTAGAACGGATATGATGATGATGATAATAGATGATAATTACCTTTTTGAGAAACGTCTTACAACGCTGACTGGTCAACGAGATGTGGAACAATTCGAAATCTTTTTCTGCTAATTTCATAACAGCTTCCGTATGTAGTGCAAATAACTCTTCGTAAGTAGAAAACTTGACATTCTTGGTAAGTCCGAAATATTTCGAGATGTGCTGGAAATCATATTTTGTTTGCGGTGAAAATGGGGAAGTTACTAACTCCTCAAATTCGAAAAATGCTGTATTGAAGATAGAAGGAACGATGGACTTATTCAGAATAATTGAAGTTGCCTAGCTAGCTGTTTCGTCTTTTCCAGTAGCAAACTATCGAACTACTGCAGACCAAGAAAACTAACCCAAACACCGAAAAATTAAACAGCGAAGGTGCTAGAATTAGGTAAGGCTGCTGCCAATTCACAAAAGGTGCCTATTATTTCTATGTCACCCGTGAAACTCAGAAATGAAGCAGAAAGAAAACAAGATTATTACCCGCTATTCAAATTTAATCAATTTTAGAAGTAACTCGCCTCTTCAGTGTGCGCAGTAATCAAAGCCATTGGCTTGCATTCATCGACCTGTTTCGCTAAAGCGCTTCTATCATCCTCATTCATGATGCTACCGTAATCTTCATACCAAGTGCGATAGACTAAATATGATGCGGTATCCTGAACAAGTTAATCTGACCATACTAAAAACAAATGAGGAAAAATTCAATGCTCACCTCCCAATACTCATCGAAGCTAGCATCTTTTAACCACCGCTGAGCGTCATCAATCGTCCTCTTCCTTTTCCGATAATATTTGCTATGATCTTGCTTTTTCGCCGAACCAAACCGTTTCGGCAGCTCTGCCCAAGCATCTGCCTTCAGTTCAAGAGGCTTCGACTCTATAAGGTCTTATTTTCATTGAACAAGTGGGCAGGAAGAAGGAAACTTGCGAACGTGGCGAAGCATGCGAAACCGTGAGAAGCGCACCTTTCTCGCCGGTGGCTGAACTTTCGTTTGTTTCGCATGACTGAAGAGTGAGAGCATTGTCGTTATCTTCGTTGTCGGAAAGCCCCATCGCTACAACAGAATCCACCAACACTTCAGCGCCAGGCGATTCGACAGTACGTTTACGTTCACTTAGTTTGACGAGATCTTTATCACTGAAATGGGTTAAGTTTGAAATGGGTTAAGTTCATCAGGAAATACACGGTGGATCATCAGGAAAAGTGGTGTGCTTGCCAGCAGAAGGGAAGTAAATCGGTGAAAAACTAATGAGGGATCACTGTGAGAATTTATACCGAGCCATTATATATCACATATCCATTGCGGTAATAGAAAGAGCATTCAAGCGAATGGAGTTTTCCAAAACTTTAGGACCAATCGTAGTGAAATGAAAAAAGCGCAAGCTGAAGCTGGGGAAACCTAGTAGAAAATATGTATTTTATGGCATGAAAACTACAAGATATCACCACGGGTAACCAAACACCGTTCTCATGAAAAAGAGATTAAGGAGAGATTTTGGAAGAAACTCACTTCAGATGAACTCTCGATAGACAGCAGTCGTAATCGCGGGTGGTATCGTCTGTTGGATTCGTGCGTTGGAAAACCGCATAGAAATCAGCCAAATGTTCCCAAGGAAATCGAAAATCGTCGACAAAAGTGGAGTCAGTATCCTCCATATGGTGATTATCACCTATAATCAAAAACCATTTACCTATAAGCAGCAACATCATAAGATTCTAAACACATAAACAACCTGACATAAATTAAATTGAAATACATAGAACAAACAAACAAGGTACGAGAATCTTATTGCGAGCTTGAAAAAGAGTTCCCTTCCAAACCATTCGGAACTCACCACAGAAGAAAATCCGTGTGGTCCACAGCTATCAGCAACTTGTGTTTTACAGGTCTCCAGTAAATATTCTACGATTATAATGATTCGAATTTCAAATGCAACAAATTAGACGTGAGTCATAGCGTGTGCGGTGCATAAGCAGCCTTCGCATAGTACAGTACCTTGGAAAAATTTGCGGGTAGGCACAGCGAACGGCCCAACGGCCTACGGCAGCGCGTGCGGATTCCATTTGTTGCTTACCTTTTTGTTTGTTTGTTTGTTTGTTTGGCTGTCCACTCATTTTACTTAAGTAAGCTATGTAAAGTGAAAAATTGGTTAAAAGATCCTTCTACTTTCTATTTGCCATTTAAAAAAAAAACGTCGAGAGCTGAAATATTTAAATGATTGTTCCATTTTCTTGGGAATTCTCACTGTACTATGGGGTGTGAAACTCTTTGATAGGGACAAAATGGAGGAGAGTATCGATTGAGGGGCGACTTTATGGTAGTTTGCTATTAAGCCTATGGGTTGGGATTACGGTGCTTCAGGGGCGGCATGCCTATGAATGCCTAGGCCTGGCTTAGGGAAACTCGAATGATATCGGTATTTGGAAGGGTAAAAGGTAGAAAACAGAATCATATGTATTCTATGATACATCAAAAATTTTGTTTTACAAAGAATATGAAGTTTGAGCAACCAAAAGGTAGGAAAGAATCGCTTGTGGTTCGAACCCACACGGAGAAGAGCACCTGGTTAAGCTGAACGTGCCAGCAGAATGTCGACGTTTCCTCTGAAGAACATAGAAAGCCGTTTCACAACTAATGCTGGTTGCCCTATTCAAATGCGAAAGAGCTGTGATCAATTCCATTTATGATGCCACGTCTATGGACAGAAGCGAAATCATGGGAACGTCTGAAAGCATATTAAACATAAGCGAGGCTGTTGTTCCCTGAAGGTTTTTGTGTCTCTTTAGATCGATTTGGGATCGATTTTTAGGCTCCATCGAGATGAATTTTCGAGAATGAGAGCAAAAATTCCGAAAAGTTCCGTCAGAAGTCCGATCTACTGTGAATATTTGGCAGATACTTTCCACCCTACCTGATATTTCTAGAGATAAAGTGTTATATGATTTGATGATATCTGTATCAGCTCCTCTAGCGGAGGCGGTGTAGTGGCACTAGGCGCACTATCACACGCGCATGGTCAGGGGTTCGAATCTAGGGTAGATATCCACCTAGGCCAACCTTTCATCCCTTCGTGGTCGGTTAATCGGTACTCGACTCGTTTGGGAGGATATAAGCACTGACTTGTACATCGGCTGGCCACCGAAAGTCATTGTGTAAACAACATACACTTTCAAAACATCATAACTGTTCTGAATGGAAGTCGTATGCAAGGCGCATCCCGCAAATGGGATTGATTAGGGCCAATACTCCATCAGAACGGTATTCAAAAATCTTTATTACACGACAATCTGTAAAAAAATAGTTATAGTAATCTAGTAGGCAATTTGAATTCACCTAAGGCAATTAAAAATTGACTTGAAACAAATGAAATATCACGTTTAAAAAGCAAATTTAAAAAATAGATTTTATTGATCCAATAGCTTTTACAATTTAACGTAACCTATAAATGAGCTAGGCAAACAATCTTATGAGCATCGATAAGTATAAGAAGAATAGCACGAGAATAATGTGATTAATACAAAAGCACACTTGATCACACAATTGGAAAATCAATAATCGATTGATCACCATTAAACTTACTGTGTTTCTGGCACACTTGCATTGGCGGCGTAGAGCATTTCATTAGTAGCCGTTGGATACGGTATTTGAGGCCATTCCTCGTAATGCATCATATCGGGTTGATAAAAGTAATTTGGCGATACCGTATCCTGTGGACCGTATCCGTACCAGGCATGGTCGTATTGTTGTGTCCACGGTGTCAATTGTTGACAACCAGGAAGATAGCCAGGGTACATCATGGTGGGACCTGGGGCAGCGATTGGTGGCACTGAATAGTTCGTGTTCACAATATTGCTTGATATAATCGATTGAATAAACATTTGGTGAATTGAAATTCTCCTTTCAACTGCTCCCATAAGGGCTGGGGAGGGGGGTGGAAAAAGTGGAACACAATATTTGTCTAGACATTAAGCCGCTCTCAGTCTTCCTTACAATCCCCTACGCTTCATGGAAACGTTTCATTTTATCTCGAAAAGTGTTGGAAAGAGGGTTAGGAATGGTCTTGTAGAAAATGTATTCAACAGCAAGGCCTTCCTCAATTTCCATAGTTTGGCTTTCCCTCATTTCTCCCCATCTCCTATCCTGCTCAAGTTCTGGGCGATTCTCAAAACAAGGGTGCAGAAGGAATATTAAAGACATGTCCCTTCCAACGAGAAAACGAGTCGTTAGCGGCGGTATGAATCTTAACCACGAATACGATCCTATTCTTCAGAACAGGATGAGTATTGTCCTGTGTGGGGATGTGGTGGAGAAGCTTCAAAATAAGTTAGAGCTATAGGGTACGTGCTATCTCAGTAGGGCTAAATGTTTTGGGACAGCTTCTGGGTGGAGTAGGTCCCCTTTAAAGAAGGAATGTTGATCAATTACTTCCAGCAACAATTCGTAAGACATCCGAACTCTATCACTCATGAATTGTATAGAAAAGTAATTGATGTTGTTAACTGATTGCTGAAGGTTATTGAATGGTTTAAATGATCTCGCTACCACCTCATCTTTTGCTCTGAGTTCGAACAAAAGCATACGTTGGCTGATCTGCCCTGCCTTGAGAACTGTTGTACGGTGTAATTAACTTACCAGTAGAAGTGCCGGCCGTTAAAGGATCCATCATCGTCTTGTCCATTGGATATTCGGGCATCGATTGAGGATACTCGAACTGAAATTGTATCTTCAACTACTGAAATGTAATGGAATGCAGAAACTCATGAAGTTTCAACAAGTTTCCAAATTTTAATAAAGAGCTCCATTGTAAAGTTCATAATCCTTTTAATATTCGGGTACTGTGCTGCGACCTGGCTACTTTGAAAGAAAAACTTCTCTTTGGAGAGGTTAGCCGAGTCGGTACTTTCTAGCTCTTTATAGTACAGGTAACTGAGTAGGGGTCGAGAAGTGGAGAACACCTACTCGGCTAGGGTAAATATGAGGCGTACTACTGAGTCCTGAACTATTGGCTGAAATATGAACTTCTAAATCCCTCTCAGAGGCATCAGGCGTACCATATAAAGGGAGAGATTCAAAAAAGAAGTCATAATTGTAACTACGGAACTTACTGGCCTGACTATATGACAGTTCCTTCTACTTCTCAAATAGTCAAACGTTACCCCCAGTGAAAGCTCGTATGGATTTTTCAACCATGACCGAGCAAGAGTTTCCCTCCCTTTTCAGATCGTTCAACTTGGGACCAGATTGACATGGAAAACTCTAAAAATCTGAGCGTTCAGACGTTTAGGGAACAATACCTTTTTCCTTAGTCGCACCTTCTCCTTCTTTCCTCCGCTCGAGTAGTTTATTGTAAGATTGAGTTTCAATTTTTGTTTTTATGCCTTTCTTTTTCTGATCCTTTTCAGGCCTAGCCGCTAGAGCCGCTAGAGCCGCTACAGCCGTTTTGCGGTAAGGTGTGAAAGTGCCGGAATCGACGGATCTGGTTGCAAGCGGGAACAAAGAGTAAATCGTTCTGGGAACGACCACATAAAACACTTGCTGTCGGCTCCGTCGCGCACTACCGTAATCCGATGCTAACAATGTTGATCCGACAGCGATAAATGACCGACCGAATGGCGACCGCAAATCTCAACAACGCTATCATTGCGACATCGATGTCAGTAGTACATAAGGCCATTGACTTCATTGTTTATCTAGACAATAGTAACGGATAATGCCCAAGGAATGCGCCATTTTTCTGAGTTCTGCTCACATTGAAAGCTTTTCTTGAGTGGGAGTTCAGTTTGAGGAGAGGTCTAAGACTTTCTGTTTTAGACTCGAATATCTCGTGCAAAGATAGGGTCCCGTCAGCCAGGAAGACCAACCTCGAGGGTTTTGCATTCAAAAATACACCCAAACGTAATAGGGGAGTTCTCGTACAAAGGCTCGAATGGCAACACATGTGGTCGTGTGCACTAGTCAATGAAAGGCGTCTGGCCGATAAGGGAAGCCAGACCAGATGCGGACGAGAATCAAGTGCTTTGGTGGCAGCAAATAGACAGGATGGAAACGACGGGTAGACAGATAGCACGTATGAGATATCATTTTCCTAGTTTTCCTAGAAAACTGTCCACATGTCGAGATGGGCCGAAATGGAAATGAATTTGAGCGAATCGGAAAGGAACTTGGAGCATTTTCCTAGATTATCCTAAAAATTCCGAGTATCGAAAAACGAATTCAAGTCAAGGTCAGAAATAGTCTAGCTATAATGCGGGGGCCCTTCAGATTAGGTTCAGGACCGAATTCGGCCAAGATGAGCCGAGGTTTCCTCCTTTCGAGAAGGTTCAACATGGTCAAGGCCTCTCTGGGAGGCAAAATTGATATATGCATCGATTTATACTAAATCAGTGAGTAAGCTTGAAATGGTTTCCGAATCCTTGAGGAGAAATAGTATTTCACCTGAGTGAACTGTCCGTAGACCGGCCGTTTTCTGGCTTTGTATCCACGCGGACGACGTCGGAAGGCTCCCTCTTCGAGCAGGAATTCGCAGTTATCCGAGATAGTCCACTTGTGACCTTTTCTACCACTGTAAAACTTTCTATAGTAAGCATAGTTTGATCAGATTTTATGGCAAGGCATACAATTTGGTATAAATATTTTATTATGAATGTTTCTGATATAAATAACTTACTAAAAATGTTTCAACGTTGAGCGGTGCTCTGAGTATATGGAAAATGAATCTAGCTTTCTGACAAATGCTTCAAACGCTTTCTAATAATTGATCGTTGGGCTTGAGTACGGTAGCAGAGCAGCTGTCATTTACTCCTAAGGCCTGCCTAAATGGCTATCATACGTGGCGGGTCTGAAAATTCCATTTCTGGCACAGACAGGTACAAAAATTACCCCCAGAAGGCTGTAGAGCAGATAATTCCTACGTAGTCGGTTAACTTTATGGTAAGATCAAGCTGGGTGGTCGATCTTTCTACAAGGCAAAGAGAAATTGAGCAGGAGCATGTTGGAGCTCCTTTCCTCACGTCTGACAAGGAATGATAGGAGGAGCAGCCACTTTTTCCCTACCACTAAGTTGAGGCTATGTAGTGTGTCCATTGCTTTAAAAACTTTGAAGATTCGAGGATTCAAAAATTATCGAGCCTTCTTGAATCAGTGAAATTACCGTAGGTAAGTTGTTAGAGAAAATTTAAACAAATTTGTATGAGACATCGACAGTCATTCATCGCTTTGCACTCAGGAGAAATGGTCTTATCAGAGGTTATTCAGAAAAATGAGAGTAGAGTCATATCGCTTACCGTTCTCCTGCTTCCTTTGGTAGCTTTACAAAGCAGTCGTTGAGTGAGAGATTGTGTCGAATTGAATTTCTCCAACCGACATATTCACCTCGAAAGAAATCAAAGTGTTCTTGGAGGAACGTGTAGATCTCCGCTAACGTGGCTCGTTTGTCCGGCCGCTTCTGAAATACAAAATTAGTCAAACTTTCCCTTGGAAGGGGGTAGCGAGTTCCTATGCGTAGTGTAACTCCCAGGGTGAAGCTAAGCAGTTACTTGATATTTATAACTTCGGGCTTCGGGATAATAGGTAAAATTTTTGGGGTTGAAGAAGCCCATGATCCCTGGCTCTCGAGGAATTCTTGACACAGGTTCATTCCTGGCAGTTCAGGAGCCCGTTTGAGCTACATCTCTCCCATTCACTTCTAAGATCATGTAGGAATAGGCGTAGTTTATGCATACGGGGAAGTATGCCTAGCCTGGCCTAAGTAATCGCTAAGCATTACTCTAAGTGGACATTCTTACTGTTTCTTGTGAGTGAACGGCTTATCTTGCAGACAGGCTGGTACCGTGGGTCATTGTGGAGGGCATATAGGGATTACCGCCCTTCAACAAAGTAATTTAGAGTGGAGTTGAGGCAGCCCTGAATCCTACCTGAATAGCCATCGCGATCAAGGCGATATAGCTGTAGGGAGGCTTTTCTTGCCGTTTTGTTCGATTTTTACGATTCCTTTTCGACGATGAAGTGATCTGAAAAATCGAGACGGTTAGGCTATGGATTAAAAAGGAAGACATTGAGGTAGGTTTAGAAGGATGACTGACTTCTTCCTCTTCGGTCTCTTCGTTCTTTACTGCCAACGGTTCCAACGAACATGCTAAGGACGTAAACGGTCCACTGAAAATTTTGATTTTTCAGAAGTGTCACGGTATTGAGCGCAAATTGACTATTTAGATCATACAAAAATATCTAAATTATGTATCATTTTACAATGGGACCCTACGTGAAATTTCGTCATCCACTCTCACCTAATTTTTCAAAAAAGAGTACCAGTTCGAAGTCTGCCTCCCAATAGCTGAACTAAGGATTACCAATTCCCACCTAAGAATTTCCAAGTGGTTTGCACTGCTGAAAATGAGAGTCTCCAAGGCAAGCCTGTCAAAAACTTTGTATCCAGGCGCTGATGGTTACCCAAGGGAAAGACTTATTTACAAGCAGCACTTTATCGCTTATCCTCTGGTAGCTCGTCACTTCGAATGAGGTCATTCTAAAAGCGTCTGATGACAGCGGAAATACCATCGGAGTTTACAATGATAGTCAGCTCAAAACAGAAGTATTGGCAAGTGATATTTCTGTCCTATGTATTATCAAGAGCTCCAATCCTATATTGCCATACCAGACTCAGCATGCTTTTCAGTCATTCTGAAGCCTCTAAGCCTTCATGTTCTAGAACAAATCGGTATCAGTTAGCAGTCGGTATCAGAGTGAATAAGAGGCGAAGTCAACAACTCCATAATTTGAGACTTTAGCTGTTAGAAGGTAAATGAGCGAGGAGAACTAATCGTTGCAAAAAATTGGGTACTGTTCCACATTTTATAACTCTTAAACATCAATTAAACATGCAAGTTATAAAAGTAATCAGCAAGAGTAAGGAATTATGTGAAAACTGCACTGAGTTCTGCTGGGATTTTTTGAAAATACGAGAAATTTCATCGTTAATTAAAACTGCTGTTTCGAGTTTCGCGGTTTGCCTTAGCTGGCAACGGTCCATAATAGTGATCAAAAGAGCAGGATGAACTATGAGGGAACTGCAGCTACCTTGTCACTTGCATGGCTTACTGGATGATTCCATAGTGCCTGTTAGGTAAATGCGGAATCTTGAGTTGAAGGGCTATGCACTCTGGGAACGACCTAGCCAGTTGAGGTGAAGGATTTCCTTTGACTCTTCCTCTCTTTCTGGCCTACCCTCACAAATTGGGTTCGGATCTCTTTTCTGAACGAGGAAAGACGAGGAGGGGGTAAAGGAAAATGAAGATCCGGACGGTTCAAACGGTTGGAGTTGTAAAAGGCCAAGGTCCATCAACTTTCCTCTATCGTACAAAAATAACCCTAAGGATATCAGTAATTTTTTGGTTGAGGCTTAGGCGCAAATTATCAAGACCGCCTGAATACTGTTGAAATGTTCAGACCAATCTGTCATCGAATGTTCATTGATCGAGTCGCTATTCGGACCTCAGACTGACACAGTATGTATCAAGGAGCATAAACTGCAAATTAAAAATAGAATTGGGAATAAGATGAAAAAAATCTCCAAAAATTTTCTGTCGTAGTGTCTACGACGACGCACCGGAGGACAATCTACACAACTTGGCCATCATTTACGAAGTTTGATAAACAAAACGCTTGTAAACTATACAATTTGTTCGATGGCTAAACATCTCATGTAAACTGTGCCAAAGAAGAGCTGCACGAGCATGAGCTGCTCCAGTCTTCTCTACGAGTTCCAGCTAAAATACTCATAGGATCCTTACCTTTTCATTGCCAGCAACTGCGAGTCCATTAGGGAAGTGACGATGAGCTGGCGCTGACTTATGGTGACGAGTGGTTGGGGGCAGACCTCGGCTACCGTAATCAGGGAAGGATGGCGAGGGATCAACAGTGGTGGTGGAGACGCAGACAAAGGGAGAAAACTTTGGACTTTTCGTTTATATGGGGGATAGCAGTGGAGGGATTGCGTGACGCTCATTGATGCCAATGGAATGACAATGGGGAACAGTGGAGGGGACAATGACTGGACGAAACTTTAGTTGAGATGCCGCCAGATGAGCTAGGTTTCTAATTGTAATAATGAAAAATTTTGGCCATTTCGTTGAGCCCTATGGCCCTATCTATTTCTATTTTTCTGTTTACTAATAATTAAATACAAGCATGTCACAATGGCTGTACTGAACTGATCCACACAATTCGAACCACTTAACCCAGCTCTTACAGTTTGCACTAAGCAAGAGAGGGACGAATTTTCTCTTAAATCGATCTGGCAGGTTGCTCTGACCTAGATTAATGAAGCATCGAACTTAGAACTATTGAGGTAACCTCATGTTGATAAACTTTTCAATACTTTGGTTTTCGTATTCCTGAATCATCGGAAGCTATCGTGTGTAACCACCCCAGTGGACTCCTAGTTTTTGAGCTGAGCTCCGAAAAAATTAGCCATAAGTTGTTCAATGAAAGCTTTAGAAAAGGATCAGTTACATCAAGAGTTACCAGTTGTCGCGAAACTTATGTCGCCCTCAAGCCGTTAAAGATGAAACGAAGCTCAAACAGCAAATTCTGCAGCCCCAGGCGAACGTCAGAAGCACGGCTCATTGATAAAGGTTATCAAAGTCTTGAATAGAACATAAACAGCCGTCCTCGTATAACTCCTACCGGAAAACACTTGTAAAAAGAGGTGTGTAAACCGAAGAAACGTTTCTGTAAACAAAAAAGGGAATAAACAGTTTATGTAATGTGTTCTGTTCCGACAGCCATTCGCTTATGTTCTTCTGCTGGATAGGTCTTCACAGTAGGTGGGTCCTGCCCTAACATTGCTTTTCTCGAATCCAGCTGATCCCTTTGTTGGCCTACTGGTTAAAGGTCTTTTTTAGGTTTTTAATATAAACTTTTACTTTTTTACCAAACCATTTCAAGCTCGTAGATAGGCTTAGGAGACAGAATCAAGCATTCATGGTACGAATTCGGCCCGTTCATGGAGGGCGAAATTTTGATGTATCATGTCGATCATTTCATGCATCTGGTAAGCTTGACCCTCGCTAAACTGTATTTTAACTACCTTCATTTTCTGTCAAGACGCTTATATCCTAGGCTGGTAAGGGAATGGAGCACTGAAGATGAAATTTGGAGGGGATTAAAAATTTGAGGTTCCCTGGTACCAGTGGGATTTGGCTTGAATGATATCAAATCTTCTTGTTTCAAAGTATACTCTGAAAATGATCAACATTCAAATGCATGGCGCATCTCAATGGAACTGGGGAGCAGTTTCCATGTGAGTTTTCGTTTCGTCTTTTCCTTTGCGTTCTCTTTGCTTTTCAAATTTTAGTTCTCATTTCTTTGCAATTCATCCAAAAATACACCTTGCTCCTCCGCATAATTATCTAATTTTAATTTGTAGTCTAGCCAAGTACATCCACATATTTTCGGGAGAGAATGACTAGAGCAGTTCAACCTTAGACAAAAACCATTCCTACCTATTTCAACGATTCTCTTCTTCTTTTCACCTTCTTTTTCTCTTTTCTTTACTTTCTCTTTTCTTTTTTTCACCCTACCTACCTACGTAACTGTTATTATTCGTGTCTTTACATTTTTCTATTGCTTTTCCCTATGTTTACTAAGCTTTTTTCCATCAAAAATGCCTGTTCATAAAATGTAAAGATCTAAAACAATGATTTAATCCCAATTCACAATTTTATGAAAAAGATTCATCTAAATGAGGGGAAGCTTCAGTTGTGAGAAAAAGTTTTTCACCGATAGGCTGCTGGTCATGTAATTCAATCGGGGCATTCAGTGGCTGGGTGTTGCGGGACGATTGCGCCATCCCGGCGTCATCGATGAGGTTCGAAACAACACTTGCAACCGGATCGGTGTGCCCTCTCCTAGTCGGATTCTATGATTGACATATCTCGGTCAACAGTTTACTTCCGGACAACGAGGTTAGTAATGGTGGGGAAGTGTGGATCAGCTGAAGAGACTTGAAGGTCTTTTTTGAGTACATTGAGAAATAGAGAATCGATTAGAAGGTCTTAGAGCATGTCTACATATTAGATTGAAAGGAAACTATCTCCCTTAAATTTCGTAATAGTCCAGTTTCCTCTGGAAATTTTTGGAAGCTTCCATAGAAGTGCTGTGGAACACTGTTCTTTTGTATGAGCATAACATATCAGAAGAATTCATTCCATAATTCTACCCAAATCGAGGTTCATCCTCAACCTTTTTGTTTAAGGCCTTTAAGTGTTGGAACGAGTTGTTCACAGAACTGCTTGAAAGGGGCTTTAAAACGCAATGCTTGACACAGGATTCAACTGGTCCCATCAGCGGACTAGCCGGATTCAAACTCGTAAAGAAGGGGTGTGGTGCGTTAGGAACGAAATGGTCGCGTCGCGATGAGAGGGGCGTCGCGCGCAAAGGAATGTAGCAGGATGCAGCAGTAGGTAAGAAATTCAAGAACAAAAGTACTAATAGTAGAATTATACATAAAATAATGATCGCATATCGATTGAGCTGTATGAAGA
>UZAF01020693.1:0-16689 GCA_900617895.1 Haemonchus placei | reverse complement strand
CCACACCCACACCCACACCCACACCCACACCCACACCCACACCCACACCCACACCCACACCCACACCCACACCCACACCCACACCCACACCCACACCCACACCCACACCCACACACAAACCAACAGACACACTTAGCGCGTTATATATAGTAGGATGATTATTGAGAGTTTACTAGTGAAAAGGACCTTAAACGTAGTGGTGCCTTCATGTTTCAGAGATGAGGTTCAAGTTCGAAGACGAAGCTTCTTCTGGGTGTCCTGTTCGATTAAATGTGCGGAGCACTTAATACACGAGAGATGACATTGGAGACCGTTTTTTATTTATTTACTAGCTTTTTATTTTCACAACAGGCCTACACGCCTGCTGGCCATATAACTCACCATGTCCAACAAGTTCTCAATCAAAGGTTACTGCAACTCTGATTGAAAGTTGTAAGTTTGCTGCCGAAATGAGATTGATCAGCGTCAATCGAAACGGTCTTTGATTCCATCATGTGTGCGGTCAACTCCGAAGCTCCTAATACTCTGCCATTTCTATGCCTCTCCACTAATTTTGTATTTAATGTGCATTCTGCCTGTGTTTTTTGAACAAAATGTGATTTTCAACTGATACTTTACTTGTTGCTCTTTATTTAGCACATTCACCAGATCGATGACAAACTCTGTACTGGTTTGGCAAACCCAACCATCTTGTTTTCGTAGTCAAAGATAGTGTAGAAGTTGCCCATGAAGGCATCGCCAAGAGTCCAACTATTATCTGAGACTATGAAATAAGAAATATAATCTAAAAAAACTATGATTGAGAAGTTTTACCATCTATACCGCTGTTGCTTGGGATCTCCTGGAATGCGGGATAGCAGAAACCGAAGTACTGGAAAAGCACTTCCAAACGAGTATTTAGTCAGTTCTCCGAAGCTTTTGCATCTGACCCTTCTAAACCGGCTAACTTGTTGCCTACTGCTATAAATTCAGCTTCCTACACCAATAATTCTTCTCGAAAATACGGTTGGGCTGCGTAATAGTTTATCAGCGAAGAAAGCAATTGCTGCTGGCAACAAGTCAGCCGTGGTTAGGAGAAGTCCCATCAGTTTACCTCATAGAAGTATTGCTTCCCTTCGAGGACCAGTTTATGGCCATCAAGTGTGAAGGTGATTGTTGGATAGTAGGAAACTTCACTGCAGTCAGTTCCTTCGGGTCCCACACCGACATGATTTATAATCTTAAAACAGAAGAAGAATGAAAGAGATCCGTCGAAGCTGGTACTTCAAAAATTGGAAAAGTGAGATGAACCTCACCTGCTGGATGTATTTGGAAGGTCCAAAGATTAGTGAGGTACCACTATCAACCACTGCTGAGAAATTCCCTGGGATATGTAAAGTATCGCCTGATTCTGCTCCGACGGATATTCCTTCCAGCTGGACTGTCCAATAATTTTCACTTATTAGCGGCACCCATGTGATGTTACCCTTGAAATCTACAATCAGCTTCATTTATCAGAATTCTTAAGGCGATACCTGGTAGCGGGAAGGGTCTGTTCCACATAGGGTCATTTCTCCACCTTCGGCATGTTCTAAGGAATTGCGGTTGAGCCAAAAAGCGAAGACAGCTTCTGGGCACGCCGTCTGCAATGCCGGATTTGTAAGTCTACTGACCACTGCACTTAGGTTTCTGGCACCATTTTAAACAGTAGCGATGAGCGGTTTCACTTAATCCACGCGTCATCCGTGGAACATTCGGCTAGCTAAACTTTATCTCGCGACTGTCTGTTGTGGAATGAGCTGTACATTATGAAAATGACCTTGTTAGCAAAAATGTGTTCCAGAGGTGTCGTAATGCGACCCTGAGATATTGAAGGCCACGCCATACCAAGAGTGCCGTCGGGTCTAGTGCCCTGAAAACGGAGCGCATCTACCACGTTTCTTTGTTTCAATTCATTACATTTCCTTGATGATTTGAGCTTACATCCAGACCGCGCACAAGCTGTGCACAAACAAATTCTTGGCGGAAGCAATGCTTTGGCTCCGTATCGAACTACAAGGAAAGCATTGACTGTCGATATTAACAATTCAATCTGAGATTCTGTGAGACTCACGCAAACGGTATCGTTGTAGACAAAGCCGGAGGCTTGGCCTTTTCCGTAAATAAGGGGCAGGTATTCTAGTTGCTCCTCTGTGCAAGTGGAGGATTCTTCGCAGTTGTACTACGAGCGATTTGATTATTACTCCAACAAACAGCTCTGAAATCTAGAACTTACTTTTTTGTGGCTCTGACAAAATTCAACGGTATCCAAGCAGTTTGCGCACGGAACCCATAAATTGGATGAGCCAGTGTCGAATACCACTCTGAAGGTCTGAGGAGGATGGCCAATTTGGATGGGACCATAGTACTGCATCTGAAAACAACTGTACAGCTACACAACTTTAGTCTTTATTGCGTAGCCCCTCACATCCTTATAGTTGTGAAGTATTTCACTTGAGTCATGAAGGCTGTTCCCGTTTTTCGTGTGGAAATCATTATTGAGGTTGTTTCCGTATTCCGGTTTGTAGCCGTTATAAGGAGTGTTCCAGTATTCCGGTACGAGGACATTAGCACGGATGTACCCGTATCCTGGGTAGTAGACATATTCAGGGCGAATCTCGTATTCCGGAGGATAGACATAAGGGACGTTCTCATACTCCGGTAAGTAAACCACTCTTTGATAATCGCCGGTCAAGTTTTCAAGGGATGAGCCACTTCTTCTCCGAGCAGTCGTTTTCTTCAGGGGCACACTGAATCAACAATTTTCGTCAAAGCCAAACGAACTTGTGTTAGTCTCCTACTCACCGCATAATTGCCTCGATGCTCAAACATGTCGATAGCAGCAAAAGCAGGAACGGAGTCATCCTGGGGCTTTTTCTAATTGCTACAAATTGACCAACAGATAAGAATTCGTCAAGTTCGCATTGAGTACTTCAGCTGCGAAATCAATAGCACCATCAAGTAGAAAGAAGGGATAAAAAGATTCAGAAGAGAGTCTATTCAGAAATTCTCTGGGACTTCTGGGGGCACTGTTTTTGCTGAAATGTAGGATCCCACCAAAAAGGGTCTCTAAACATTATGTTTGGTGCTACAGAGTGAGGAAAACCAAATCCGGGAAGAAAACTGGGGTGAAAACTTCCCTGGATAAGAAGAATTCACCGAATGTCATGTCAGAACAACCTTCTGACTGCTCTTTTATAAGAAACCACCGCGTCAAGAATTTTCTAATAAGCCAAGTGCAAGACAATATGGAAACGGTGAAGGCACAACATATTCTATACTGAACTTGTCCTGAAACTTCAATATCTTCGTTCATATGAAGTTAATGATCATGACTAACCTTCTGATATTTGCCGGAATTCTTCTTAATAATCGCAAAACCATTTCAAGTTGAACTATGAGTATATGATATTAAAATGGCTTTCGTCTTTGTATATCATCAGACATCGGAGTGTTTTTCTTCGACTGGCTTTTATTTTCTTCACACAAGAAAAAGTAATGCATTGGATTCGCGGATGGCATCGTCACCTTAGTTATGAGAAAGACTCTCTTTGCAAGCTCTTTCCTCAGGTCAGATAGCGATGGGAACTAACTGTACCCATTGCGATCCTTGGTTGTATGTATTTGTTGCTTTCTCGTGAAAGAACCTTCTTTCATGACTCAAAACAATCGCTTTCAGTCCCTTCATTCATTGGTTCAGTTACAGTTATCACATTCATTTCTATTTTCATGTATCATATGTTTCAAATTCTTTGAAAGATCTGCCTACGATGGTCCTCAAGAAATCTTCATCGCTTTTCGACCTCTCTCTCTTTTTGTAGAAAGACAAATTCTAGAACAGAGGAGATTGTATTGGCTTAATGCCACGGCGGGAGAGTTTAAACGACGTTGAAGGGATACCTCAAGGGACTCCCGTATTGGAAGTTCAATCAGCTTGTTACGACCCATGAGGACAGTTTTTGTAGGAAGGCAGTTCGGACAATTTTGGCTAGATGTTTTCAGCTCTTCGCACAATTGTAACAACTGTAATCTTGTCCGAATGGGGCATTGCGTCACAGCCAAATTCCGTGCCAGTGCCGTCAAAGTTATCCAGTACATCTTTGTTTTCACTACTTCCAGGAGACCTTATCTTTCGCGAAGTGAGCAGTTTTTCTCGCTTTCTTCGCTGCCGATGCACTACTCTACAGCAACACTTCCACTTTTTGGCCTAAAGAGGGTACTCAAACTTATTGTGAACTTTATTGGCTTATGGATGATCAGGTAGTCTCACTTGCTCCATCGTCTCCATAGTTGAGCAACCGTTACATGTTGGTAAATTTGACGTAAGCTACAGGTGTTAAATTCGTCTTAGTTGGAAGTTCGTCGGTCTGGGTTGCAACTAGGTAGGAGATTGTCTCAATAAGAACGACCAACTCGTCAATCCTCAGTCAAAATAAATGTTTCACCATTAAAACCTTGTTCGGCAGAGGAGCCCTGATTGCAAGTAGATGTGTTCGTGTCAAAAAGCACCTTGAGGGGTAGAGCAGTGGGGGAGGGGGGTACCAACCTGAATGGGATAATAATGTGGAAAGTGGAAATGACTGCAGAACTACGCAATATTGTCTTCCACTAGGTAGTTTCTCACATCCATAAAGTTGACAAACTCTTTACTGGGGCCCAGGGTGTTATCTGTTCCTTCATTATCAGCGGCAAACTTTTCATCAAACGAATGTGGAAGAATGTACGTTCTGGTTACACGCATACTGAATCAATCTTCATCGTGGAAGCGCTCTTAACTTGTGGAGTGTCTTACTCGCCGTAAAAGTTCGTTGGAGGTCAGGCATGCCGATAGGAACAAAAGCCAATCTCCAAATCAACAATCTTTATTCATCTTGCGTTCATCTGCCATCATAGGATGTTCGCCATTACTTTTGCCGTTCATTCTCCACATACACAATGTCTGACCAGGGAAACACCGTACGATCCTCACTGGGGTCAGTCATTGGGATTATTAGGTGCTAAGAATGTGGGTAGCGGACGGTAGTGGAAGGTATAGGATGAATTTCGCAATAGTCCTGATTTCTCCAGGTTTCTTCGAAAAGCTTTCATGTTTTCTGTATACGAACATCATCAACCCGTATACCCATGTGCACCTCGTTCCGATGCTGAGTATCCTTTTATGGTAATTTTTTTGAAGGTCAAAGAAAAACCCTGAAAGAATCTTTCCGATCGTAAACGTTCCCGCAGAGCCCTAGGAAATGTATTGTGTGTGGTCTGGATGCGACTCCCTGTCTGCCAGGCGACAGGGAGTCGCATCCAGACTACACACAATACATTTCCCCAGCACCTACAATTTTATGACTACATCGAACTCAATCTTGGGTTAACCCCTCCCTTGGGTTAACCCCTCCAACCTATTCAATTATTTTGCCTTTTTTTGTGAGCATGTTTATCTCATTCTCATAGACAGCAAAACGAAGATCGCTGAGTCATAGAGTCATAATCTTTAAAATTTTTATGGAAAGCAGCAAGGGTGAATGAAAAAATGATCCCTTACTGAATGTTCTACTGGGGAGAAAGACCGCCTTTCTCCATACGAACTGCTCTCCATCAGATAAGAGAAGTCCATCCGCTCTGATCACAAAAAGTAAGATTAAAACCCCCTACTAGTAGGTTACCCTATAGGTACTCCAAGCAGTGCTTTCATGTCCTGGGAGACGTTTAGCACTACCACTCCTTCTGCTGCAACTGGGAAACTAAACTGGGTGAAACATAGTGCGATCTAAGGCTTTCTGTTATGGCAGCAAAGAGCAGATTATCACTGAGCCGCCTCCTCGTCCTGTTCTTTTTTAGATTGAAATCAGTTTTCGGATACTCTCCCATTATCTTTTCTACTTGTCAGTTCCCAATCAGCACTTAAGTATCAAAGCATTTTTAGAAGACGTGTTCCAACTCCATCTCGTTTGCTTGGATCGAAGAAGGGTCTAGCTTCTCTCTATCTCAATGAACTGCCAGTGACCACGAAGCATCTGACAAGCCGAAAGCACTATCTAAAAAGCAGGCTTACCACGGAAATCACGGTGAGTAATATTATTATATGAACAACTGTGAAAGTCCCTAAATCTAGGAAATCTGGCTCTGTTCAGTTATGCACACATACATACACTCTGATTTAATCCGTGCATATTTACATGAATGGGTCGGTTTCTGTGCAAAGGGTCTTTGCTGTTCTCCACCACAACTGTCGTTGTTGTGCATTCTACTCGTACTGAGATTTATCGAGGCGAAAAGTTTTCACTAGGTGAGATTAAATAAGTGAAGACCTACTAAGTATGTTGCCATTAAGAATGAGAGGGCAAGCGGGGTCTCAGTAGTGTAAGGGATTGAGCACGTTGCCCGGAAAGCACAAGTACGGGTTCGAATCCCGTCCGAGACTGACGCTTTGTCCACTAATCGCCAACCTTGTGATACTGTCTTACCGTTTGCGTTGGGAAGTGCGCTGGATTATCAGCTCTGTCATTAGGAGGCAGTCAGGATGGTTTAACTATCAACAGATTAGGTTCTTGACGTACATACATATATTTGATCTTATCTTCTCAATTTCTGGCAGATTTTGCCATCCTTCCTCCTTCCCCCCCACCCCCCAGTGCATATAGGTTGATAATACCGTGAGTCAGTGTCATCTGTCTTGCGCGTTCATGTGTAAATTCCATGTATGTCTTATCGATTCTTATTTCTGATCAAACGAGTTCCACAATTAAATTCAAGCTATTTTGTCCTGCATGCTCGAAGAACGCGAGGCACAGCGTTTCGATCATTCTGAGCTTTCTTGAATAACTCATGGACTGAAGATGGTGGATTTCTGATACTTCCTAACGTCTCGAGGAATAAAATCAGTAGTCCTCTGGACCCGCGGTCATCTCAAAGTTCCATGGCCACTGCTGACCACTTATTCCCGATCCGTCGCTGTAAGCAACCGTTTCAATTGCCACAACTGCCTCCCTGATTTTCCTTTCTTGATGGAGATCGTCCCTTTTGCAATTGCTTTCCCTTTTGCAATTGCTATGCGTCTAGGGCAGTCCCACTCGGCCTCCTTCGACAGTCTCACTACCTACAAAGATAGCACTGTCAAAGTAATTTGGGCAGTCAGTTCAGCCTTCATCAAAACAGACAATTATCGAATAACCCGCGGGGGTCTACTGATGAAAAAAGCTTCCGTAATAGTGTCTTCAAGGGGTAGAATTGAGGTTTAGTTATGAAGTTGAAACTTGTCTTGGACGTCTTGATCGATACATCTGAAGAGTGCTCAATATCCGGGAGATGACAAAGGAGGTCATTTTCATTTCTTTACTAGGACTTTATACTTTCACGGATGGCCTACACGTTAGCTGGCCATATAATTTCCTATGTCCAACAAGTACCAAATCAAAGGTCCCTACAACTCTGAATGAAAGTTGGAAGTTTGCTGCCGAAGTGAGATTGATCAGCGTCAATCGAAACGGTCTTTGATTCCATCATGTGTGCGGTCAACTCCGAAGCTCCTAATACTCTGCCATTTCTATGCCTCTCCACTAATTTTGTATTTAATGTGCATTCTGTCTTTGTCTTTTGGACAAAATGTGATTTTCAGTTGATTCTTTATTTGCTGCCCTTTATTAGGCACATTCACCACTTCGATGACAAATCAAGCTGGTTTGGCAAACCCAACCTTCTTGTTTTCGTAGTCAAATATAGTATAGAAGTTGCTCATGAAGGCATCTCCAAGAGTCCAACTATTATCTGAAACTATGAATTCGCTACTTCTGAGAACTTCGACTAGATGTTTTGAAGCTTACCGTCTTTGGATGGGTTCTTCTGGAATGCAACATAGCATTCCCCGTGGGATTGCTGGAAAAGCAATTCCAAATCAATTATTTTAGCAATTCTTTCAAACTCTCACTCTTCTAGACTATGTAGAATTGCAGCCTACTGCTTCTTCAACTTTCTTTATGAGACTTTTTATCGAAGATAAGCTCGGATTAGTTCTGCAGCCAAGGAAGCTACTATTTCTGCTGGCAACAAGTCAGCCGATGGTTGGAAAAGTCCATTCGTTTACCTTAAGGGTGTACTGTTGTCCTTCAAGCTTAAATTCATAGCTTCCAAGTTTGAAAAAGATTGTTGGATAAGAGGGAACTGCACTGCACTCAATCACTTCTAATTCCATCACACCGATAAAATCCAATATCTAAAAACACAAGGAAAGGGAACGAAAACCGTCGAAACTGGTAATTCGGGAATTGAAAAAGGTCTGCTGAACCCTACCTTCTGGATCTTTTCGGAGGGTCCAACAATGAACGAGGTACCACTATCGATAGATGCTGAGAAGTTTCCTGGGATATGTAAAATGTCGCCTGATTCTGCCTTGACGGTGATTCCTCCCAGCAGGACTGACCAGTAGGATTCACTGATGAGCGGCACCCATATAATTGGATCCTTGACATTTTTCTTCAGTTACAATAAGCAGAAGTCTTGAGGCGATACCTGATAGCGGGAAGGGTCTGTTCCACATATGGTCAGCTCTCCACCTTCGATGGAATTGCGATTGAGCCAGAATGCGAAGACAGCTTTCGGACAGTCCATCTGCAAGGCCGTGTTTGTAGGCCCACTACGCACTTCACTTCGAAAATGGTGGTCTATCGAAAAATCATCTGTGATCTCTTCGTCTTTCGAAAAGTTGAACCTTATCTCGCGACTATCTGTCGTGGAATGAGCTGTACGCCATGAAAATGACCTTGTTAGCAAAAAGATGTTCCAGAGGTGTCGTAATGTTATCAACAGATAGTGAAGGCCACGCCATACCCAGAGTGCCGTCGGGTATAGTGCCCTGAAAACGGCCTGCAGATACCGCGTTTCTTTGTTTCGATTCATTGCACATTTCTTTGATGATCTGAGCTTACATCCATTTCGTGAACTCGCTGTGCACAAACAAATTCTTGGCGGAAGCAGTGTTTCGGATTCGTGTCGATCTAAAAAAAAAGCGTTGACGGTCGCGATGAACATTTCCTTCTGAGATGCTGTGAGACTCACGCAAACGATATCGCTGTAAAGGGAGCCCTTGGCGCTGCCTATTCCGTAGGTAAGATTGAGGGGACGATGCTTTCGGATGCACGTGAAGGATTCTTTGTAGTTGAACTACGAACGCTTGGTTAATTATTCCAAGAAACAGCTGTGAGATTTGGAACTTACCTTACTGTGACTTCGACAAAAATCAGCGGTCCCTAAGCAGTTTGCGCACGGAACCCACAGATTGGATGAACCAGTATCGAATACTACAGTGAAGATCTGAGGAGGATGGCCAATCTGGATGGGGCCATAGTACTGCATCTGAAAACAACTGTACAGCTACACAACTTTAGCCTTTATTGCGTAGCCCCTCACGTCCAAATAGTTGTAAAGTATTTCACTTGAGCCATGAAGGCTGTTCCAATTTCCCATGTTGTAGTCATTATTGAGGTTGTTCCCGTATTCTGGTTTGTAGCCATTATGAAGATTGTTCCAGTATTCTGGTTCGAAGACATTAACATGGATGTGCCCCTGTTTTGTGAAATGGACATATCTAGTATGGATCCCGTATTCCGGGAAGTAAACCATTCTTCGATAATCGCCAGCCAAGTTTTCAATAAATGAGCTTCTCCTTCTCCGAATAGTCGTCTTCTTCAGAGGCACNGGGTCTTTCACTCACCGTATCATTTCCTCGAAGCTTAGACATGTCGATAGCAGCAAAAGCGGAAAAGAAACCATTGTAAAGCAGTTTTTCTTGCTGCAAATTGATCAGCAGATAAGAAAGCGAAAGATCTGGAAGAGCACCTATCAGCTTAAGCTTGAACAACTTTGAAATCTCGGAAAGGCTGAATTAAATATACATACACCTATTCAGCAAGTTTCTGGGACCCTTGGAGGCCCTATTTTTGCTGAAATTCAGGATCCCACCAAAAATGATCTCTAAACTTTATGTGGGTATCATATAGTTAGGACATCCAAATCTGGGGAGAAAACTGGGATTAAACCGTTCCTGGAGTGTAAGAATACATCGTATAGCATGTTAGAACGACCTACTGACTGCTCTTTTATTAAAACCAACTTGTCAGGAATTTCTAATAAACCAATTGCAAAAAGAAACATGGAGACGGTGAAAACAAAACATTTTTCATACTGAGCTTGGCCTAAATTTACAATATCTTCGTTCATATGAAGTTGATGATCATGACTAATCTTCTGATATTTGCCGGAATTCTTCTTAATAATGGCGAAATCATTTTCAAATTTAACTATTTGCACATGATATTAAAATGGTTTTCCGTCTTTGAACATCACCAGACAAGAGCGTTTTTTCTTCCATATAATGAAGTTTTTGTTAGCTATCTTACTTACTATAAAGCGCTTCGTCTGTCGTCTGTCTGTCGTTCTGTCTGTATGTCTGTCACAAAATTCCTTAGCTCCTTTAGATCTGCCGGATCAGCGTGGGATGGGTGGGCCATGTCCCGAAAAGTATAAAGCACGCATCAGCTTGGCGGAGCCCCTCCCACAGGAGGCGTGGCGTGCATCGAAATGAAATCTACTGAGGACCATGATTTCAGATTCACTCACAAGACGGCTTCAAAACTGGGGTGTAAAGGTGGCTAGAGGTGTGCATTGGTAAGTTGGATCGAACTAGGGAGACCCAACCCCGATGGGTGGGGCGTTCTCCAAAATTGCAATGCTTTATGAAAACATTTGTAACTCGGCTTGGAGAAAGCCATTAGAGCGGTAAAACGTTTCTATTGGAGAAACATTGTCGAAGGTGTCTCCACCATATATGACGTAAACGAAGGCCCGCCCACAATGGGCGGAGCGTGCCTCGAAGCCCACATCGTTTCTTACATTTACATATATGTGGAAATTCATAACTCCGGTTTCCATTTACCTAGAGAGTTCAAATTTGGTACGAATACAGGCGGCATGATGTGAACACTCATGGTTTGTGGAAGGACCGGACTCCTCCCACAGGGGTTTGTGTGAAAAATCGTAACTATTGTCTCCGTTGACCAAGGGCGTCCAAATTTCGTAGGAGCATAGACAGCAGGATGGGAACACTTATGCTGGGTGGCAGGACCGGACTCCTCCCACAAGGGCTGGGGTTTGTGTGAAAAACTTAAACCTGGACCTAGAGCGTTTAAATTTGGTAGGATTACATGCGGCATGATGGGAACACTCATGGTTGGTGGCAGAATCGGCCTCCGCCCATAAGGGGCATGGTTTGTGTGAAAAATCGGAATTCTTGTCTCCGGGACCAAGGGCGTCCAAATTTTGTAGGAGCACAGGCAGCAGGATACGAACACTTATGGTGGGTGGCAAGACCGGACTCCATAAACAGGGTTGGGGTTTGTGTAAAAAATCATAATCCCATTCCCCGTAGACCTATGGGTGTGCAGGCGACAGGATACTGTTCATATTGGTACTTCAACAGCACAAGTGCGGGTTCGATTCCCCTCCGAGGCTGAAGTTTGTCATATATCGCCAACCTTGTGAGACTTTCGCAACGCGTACTGCAGCCATAAAACAGCAGTTAACAAAATTGTTTGTTGTTTTACCCATTTATATCAACTCGAAGAAAAGAATTACAATTAGCAATTACTATATACGGAAATGATATAGAAAGGAGATGAACTCTACGTCGTCCTACAACACAGTATTACCTTTGACTATATTTCCAAGGATTTTCTTTTTGGGAAGTAGATTTCTGTCCAAATTCGCCTTTCAGGGCAATCTGGGGAACATGAATATAAGCTCCGTTACCTTGAGGGATGAAATGCTAGATAGCTTGAGCAACTTGAATCGGGATCGGACTCTAGGGGTACGCTTGTGATATCAATTCTACTTTCTTCTTTGCATTAGTTCTTTTATCCTTGAAGGTGTCGTTTGTAGAAATTCACCGTGCCACCCGACTAGTCGATGATCCATTCCAATGAAATTTCGTCTAACTACCTATGCCCTCATCGAGTGCATGAATCGATCATCGGCTCCAGTAAGGACGTGGACTTTGGCCCCGTGCTTGCCATATTCGACTTAGATCCTGGTTGTACTACTTCGGATTAGCATAAAATTCCTTGACACGTTCCCTTTAACGTATTGTTAACGTTTTACTTTTCGTAGTATCACCTGTATCACCTGTATCCGAATTCTCCTCGCAAACTTCTCCATTCACGCAAGTCGACTTTGAGCCATCCGTTCCGGTCCTGCGCACGTCGTATTCACCATAGGATCGGCCCACCTCAATTTAGGCCTTCCCGGCGCTCGCTTGTGATCCAATGGGACCCAGTTCATTAGCCGAAAGGTCCATCGGTTGTCTTTCAATCGTGCCACATGACCGGCCCATTCTCGTTACTTTTATAATACATTTTCTGGACAACATCAACAAGGCCACTTCGTCTTCGCAGCTCTGTGTTTGTGATATGTTCGCGAAGTGATATCTTGCAAATTTTGCGTTCCATAGATCTTTGCATCACAGCAAATTTCTCCTCGTCTGGATTTTCTTTTTCTCCACTTTCATCGGGAGGTCTTCGTCTAACAATAACGTTGAGATTTTGTTGAAGCTAGACCAAGCTGCTTTCCTGCGCCTGCTGTACTCTCCGGTGCTGCCTTCTAAGAAGCTGAGCTGGTGTCCGAGGTCTTTGAAGCTTTTTACTTCCTCGATAGTTTCGCCATTTATTTCGATAGTTGCTGTAGAACTGAACTGGTTGTGCATCCACTTCGTTTTTGACAAATTCATTACAATTCCGACTTCGCTCGATTTCGTCTGTAGTTGCACAACTTTCTCTTGGAGCTCTAGGGCATCATGTGCAAAAATGACGCAGTCGTCAGCAAAGAGCAGATAGGTCAGGTGTTCTACGTCGATCTCCGTGCCTCCGGTCCAGTCAAGATCATTGAACAGGGCTTCCAATGTTAGTGCAACCAATTTCGTATCTCCTTGTCGTACGCCCTTGCATATTTTTATTTGACATGGATCGTTGAAGAGCTTTATTTCTGTGGTGCAGCCACTGTTCAGTTCTTCGAGAAGGTCGACATAGCACGAATTGATACCGTACCTGGTCATCGCATTTAATATCGCGTTTGTTTCGACCTAGTCGAGTGCTTTTCTGTTGTCGACAAACGCCACACGTAAGGGTGTCCGATACTCTCCACATTTTTCGGTAAGCTGACGTACGACGTGGAGATGGTCAAGGGTACTTTTCGTAGTAGTTGTCTGCTTCAACTTTCCCGAGTTTCTGTCTTTGCATTACTCTTTGTTTTCACAATTTTCAAGGCTGTTCAAACTTCCTTTGCTCCTACTTTTTCCGGTTTACTAAAATTATTCTTCGTACTCGTGATTTCCAAATTGTTCGTCAGCTGTTCGGCATGCTGATTGTCTACAGTACACATTAGTGAATTTCAAGCAAAACAAAAACTCAATTTTTTTTNTTTTTTTTCAGCCATCGGGAAAATGGATCCAGCCCCAGCCCGAAATTGGATTGGAAAACTGCAAATAGCGACAATTGTCACCAATGCATTCACCTTCAGTGTTGAATCAAGAATGGGAGTGACAATCAGTCGAAGGTTGGTAGGCTTGAAATTGATAATGTGAGGATCCTTTTAGGGAAATGTGGAGGTAGAAATATTTTGATAGCCAGCAATGCCACCTTCATAGCTTACCCTGGACTGTGTGAAAAACAGCATGCGATTCGTAGACACATACGGACAGGCCGTGACATTTTGACAGGACCATATCGAGTGCTCGTCAAATACAGGAACTTTCTATGCAGCAAGTCTATCTTCTACGAACCTCATAATTCTGGCTAGGAGCGATTTCTCATGGGATCATCCCTTTCTCCTACTCTTTGAACTATTAGCAACATGGAGATTTTTCTACGGTTCTGATACACGATTTTCAACTTCCCTGTCAAGCAAGAGGTACCTGATACCAGAAAATATAATAATACCAGGTACCCGATGTAAGTTGAATTTTTGTCAGTTCTCTTGGGCACGATCGACGTTGAGTACTGCCCTAGTCGTCGGCGGTGATTTATCCAAGTGATTTATGGTTTATGGTAGCTAGGTTAGGCTTTAGGTACTGGAAGCCGTTTCCATGTTCTGGAAGATATTTAACACTTTTCTCCTTGTGCTGCAGTTGGAAAATAAAGTTGGCTGGAACGGAACACGATCTAGGCTTTCTGTCATGGCAAAGAGCAGATTATCAGTGAACCGCTACCTCGTACCATTATATTTTCCTTTGGATTGGAATGAATTTCAAATATTATCTCACCAACTTTTCCACCACTCAGTTCCCAATCAATACATGATACCAGTGGATTTGCAGAAGGCGTTTCCATCCACAATCTCATTCGCTGGAATCGAACAAGGCTATCGCTTTTCTGTTTCCTTGAACTTGAGGTGATTTCACAGATCAAAGATATGTGACAAGCCGAAAGCACTATGTACCTACAGAGCAGGCTTAAAACGGAAAACACGTGAGTGATATTGTTATGTGAACTGTTTTAGAACCGTTTATGTTAAGCAAACTAACTTTATTTACTTATGCTCACATTCACTTTGATTTATTTTCTTCATGCATGAATAGGCTACAGCCTATGCAAGAGCTTCCGTAGATCCTCAGCACAATGGTCATAGGTGCGAATTCTTGACGAATTCAAATCTATTCGAGCAAAAGTTGCTGCTGAAATGAGATTAAACAAAAGAAGACCTACTGTCTCTCCGGTTGCATTTGGGAAACGAGCTAGACTACCAAATCTGTCATTTGGGGCAGGTTGGGAACGACTGGTCATCTCCAGGTTGAGCTCTTGCATCAATGGACATACATACATATATTTAATTTTATACTCTCTTTTTTGGCTGATTTCGCTATCCCCTGTGGTTCCTAATTTTGTAATGCCCGATGCCTATATTGTCACTCTGTAATATTTCTGATCGCACTACTTGGTGTACCCATTTTTCTACAACACAATATCGATTCAAGCTATTTTTTTGTTCTTCACTCGAAGAACCCGAGGCGTATTGTACTCATCGTTCGAAGTTCTCAAACTCCCTGATCCAGCGGTCCTCACAAAATTGCATGACTCTTTGGCTAACGATCTCTTGACGTTGGCAACTGTCTCCCCGATCTTCTCCCCTTAGCGTGGTTTCGACTTCCGGATTTACTTCTGCACTTGTTATGCTTTTATCGGGAGGTCGTCTATCGTCATCTATCGTCTATCCTCTCGACTTTCTCTTAATAGTTTCACTACCTACAAGAATAGCATTGGCAAAATGGCTCTTTAGCTCTTATTGGCTCTTTTGGGCAGTCACTATAGTAGTCATCAAATCGAGCAATTATCGGATGATTAATAAGGCTCTACCAACGAGAGGGGCTTTCAGTGTAGTGAAAATTAAGCTTGACCCGAGCGTCGTCGCCATCGATCAGAGGTGCAGAAAGTTTGAATCTGGATGACAGTAACGGGACCGTTTTTTATTTCTTTACCAAATTATTTTGACTTGATGTTTTGTTAACTGCTGTTTTAACGCCGCAGTACGCGTTCCGAAAGTCTCACAAGGTTGGCGATTTATGGACAAAACTTCAGTCTCGGACGGGACTCGAACCCGTACTTGTTCTTTCCTGGAACCGTGCTCTTATCCTCACACTACTGAGACCCCGCTTGCCCTCGCCTTTTAAGGACAGGTAGAGGTTCGAGTCCCGTCCGAGGCTGAATTTTTGTCCATAAATCGCCAAACTTGTGAGTCTTTACAATTTTTTTACTTTCACGACCGACCTTCATGTTAACTGGCCATTTAACTCTCCATGTCCACCAAGTACTCAATCAAGCGACAGTTTAATACTAGTACTGTAATACTGTAATACCCGATGACTGAATGAAAACTTGAAATTTTGCTGTCGAAACGGGATTGGCCAGTGCTGATGATAACTGTCGTTACCCTTTCGTCACGTGTGCGGTCAACTGTGAATATCCTATTACTGGGCCACATCTGTGGCTATATACTAGTTTTGTACCTATTGCTCATTCTATCTCTGTTTCGAAAACAAACTATGATTGTGAGTTGATTCTTTATTAATTATCGTAGCACAATCACCAGTTCGATCAAGCTACATTGGCAAATCCAACACGCCTGTTTGCGTAGTCAAATATAGTATAGAAGTTGGTCATGAAGGAATCGCCAAGAAACCACACATTATCAGCTGAAACTATGAAATAAGTCGCATATGAAAAGCAGAGACTAGGAAGCTTTACCTTCCCAGCCTTCAGTGGTTGGATTGAGCTGGAATCCGACTGAGCATCGACCGTCGGGCTGCTAGAAAGGTAACTCAGCATTTCTTCTGAAGCTTTCATCTCGAACACGTAAAATCGACGCTTTAGCTAATACTTCATCTAAACTTGGCAAACTTGGAGCCTACTGCTTCAAGTTTGATTTCTCACATCAGTAATTCTTCTCGAACATTCCCCGGGCTGCGTATTAGTTTATCAGCCAAGAAAGCAGGTGCTGCTGACAACAATTCAGCCGTGTTAGGAGGTATCTAACCAAATTTACCTCAACGAAGTATTGGTTTCCTCCAAGAGGAAATTCATAGTCGCCAATTATGAAAGTAATTGTTGGATAAGAGGATGCTTTACTGCAGTCAATTTCTTC
>UZAF01020690.1:0-11148 GCA_900617895.1 Haemonchus placei | reverse complement strand
TCGGTCGAGGAGGCCGCGCTAGTTATGGGTGCCGCCGCGGACGGTCCCGCGCGATCAGTCGAGCGACCAGTCGCTAGCGACCGGTCGTGGACTATGAAAGATGCCTTCCCTACCCTGGGCGTTATGCATGCGGGCCATAGTATTACTTCCATACTGTGCGATGCACGCCTCCAAACACCCGTCCCATATGCGCCGCAAAAAAAGGTACCTGAGCTAATCCTGGGACACGGTGCGTTAGCTGGTCAGCTATGACAAATTCACGGGCAATAAAATCCACATTATATAATGTAGTTGGGGGAAGGAGCTAGAAGACTACCTGAGCCTAAGATTATGCATAGGCAAAGGGGTCACCAAGGAGTCCCGATTTCACCAAGTTTATTTTTCACCCAAGCCCTAGAAGGGGAGGAGCACCGGGGTGTGTGGAGATGATTACCTCGTGCAAATAGGTAGGATGAGTTAAGAACCAAATCTCAATTGACTCATCTTCCCCGGTGCTCCTTATCTGCCTAAGCTTATGTAAAGAAACTGCATTTCTCGGCTAAAAAACGTTTCTGAGCACCATTATGGACTATTGAAAGTCGGCTACTCCTTCGCTCAACGTTGGGAATGAGCGGCTGGGAGGGAAGTCTGCAATTCGCAATGGAAAATGTTCGCAATTAGCGCGCGAACTTCAAACTCGTACGAGCTCGCCGAGAACTGGTTTAGCTCGAGCAGAAGTATTTCTCTTCCTTTTTGCTTCAGATAATTGCGTTGTTTGGTTTATTTCGATTTCATACTTCAATTCAATTGTTGACAATAACAGATTGCCTATTCTAGAGTTGCGTTTACTGAACTTCTAAGCTTTTACAATTACTGTCCTCTTCCTAAAATTTTGAAATGTTTTCGTATACTCATCAGTGCGGCTGGGAATGAATCGCGGCATCATGTTTAGATAATGTGGATCGAAGTTCGGCGGGCTTGTGAAGCAGTACAGAGTTTCGAGGATCGCGAAAACCCTGCTGAATGTGCCGAACTAATTAAAGAGATTGAAAAATTCAAATGGAGGATTCAGAACATTTCAAAAAACCAGGTACTTTGAGCACCGTTCCTACGGGATTTTCATCTCAATTCAGTCAAATTCGTTTGTATTGCGACCAGTTTCTTTGTTTTCTTGTACCATGTCGTAGATTTTGCAGTCACTCTCGTAACTGTGAATCCGATTCTTAAGTTCCGCATTCAGGCTCGTAAATTTTGCATTCAATTCCGCAAACCTAACATTATATTGTAAATTTACCTCTTCATTTTCATTTAACTCGATCTGTGTTTGTTGTTTCAGTCATATTTTCGAAGATCCCATCAGCTTCTTCCGAAAAGCAAATGACCCCCTGCTTCTTGAACTTTTTGAAGTCAACATTCCCATCACCAAGAAAGCGTTGCAAGTTACCAAATAGTGTTCTTAAATACAAAATCGACTGCAAAGTCCACGAAACAGGATGCAAAACTACAAGTTGGCTGCAATATATACGAAATTCACTGTAAATTTTACGAATAGAAGTGAAGAACCTGAAATGGGAAATCAGCCTTTGTTCTCAAGGTCAACTTGATTCTCAATGAAACGATGAATTATGAAAAGCCGTTGCCGGTGAAAGTGTAAGAATTTTGGTTTCAGGGTAAATCATCAATCGAACGAGTCAAACTCAAAGCAAATGCAGAAATTCCGATCGACGGCGTCAAAGTCACCCTGGATCAGGCGCTATGTGATGAAACGATGATTATTAGCGACATTTTCAATTTGAATGAAATGGACGCTCTCGAACTTGTTCTGTCCGGTATGAAATTTTTTTTTATTTTGAAATACTCCACCGTTTCGCTGGAGATAGTTTCGTATGAAGGCTCATAAGTCTACTAGCTGCGAGTCCTCGTTAAAATTTTACATTTTGAAGCGTTCTCATTTCGGGTGAACTTCGATATTGGATACAGCCAGGATTTGTGCGGCTAAAATTGAGTCAATCTGTAATTATGTATTTGACAAGATGAAAATGTAGCAGCGTTAACTAGCGCCTGATTCATTACCATCCGCTTAATGATAGGAAAGCTATTTCAATTGAAAATTTTTGTTGAGGTTCGTTCTTCTACCTCCAATAAGCTTATTCATTCATTTCAGGTGAAAGTCAGAGGATTCACTTTGACTGTCTCAATCGCGGTTTGATCGCTGTTGTCTGCTATTACGATGTGCACAGGCTGCTTGCTGTCATTTTGAGAACTATGTTGGATTGGGACAAGGAGACTATGCATGAAAGCCTGAGGGGGTTCATCGAGCAGAATTTCGTTCAACGCACGATGTTTCAGCATCTTCTTCGTGAGTTTCACTTTGATTCTAGGATCAAGATCACTTTCGAGGTTGTTAATTCAATTATATTTTCCTTTCATTTCTAGAGCTCCAAGCTAGCTTCAGTGTTGCAACAGAGTTCCATTTGTTATCACAGCCTCACGTGAACGGCCTCGGTGGTCCTAAGCACCAGACTCTAGTAGGTTTGATTCCAGAAATCTCAACATTTCCAGCTGTCCTCTGCCTCAAAATCTGGATTATAGCTAAGAAATGTTATCGAAGAGATCCGAGAGAATGTTGCTGAGGCTTTGTATTCATTGTGTGAGTGGGGAGCTGAACATGCCAACGAGTTCCTAATGGATGTGTTCCCCGTTCTTAAGGTAACGATGCGAGCATAGACTTATGAGTTGGCTACCATTTTCTCTGATACTTCTAAGTAATCGAGAATGCAGTAGTTAGGCTTTAATAAGCATTTTTCGATCAGCATTGTTTTGTTTTTACTTCTCTTTTTATTTATTGTGGCATCCTGCATTACTGTGTTGAGAAACATTGCAGCGGGCGATGCTGTTTTGTAAAGGTTTTATCTTATGACATATATAACGACGAATTTAGGGTGTTCCTCTAGCGGAGAAATTCTTGGCTCATCACCTATCTGCTTGGATGTGTATGGTGAAACTGACGTCTCAAACAGTTCTATCTCAAAGTGAGTATTGAGCATTACCAGTCGTTTTCTTGAGATTTCTTCATAAATCGGGACCGAATATGACTTCGACACCTGTTTCGGGAGCTGCTCTACTTCCAAAGCTCCCTCTGTGAAAGTCAAGGAGAGAGCGGAAAACGTCTATGCCCGTTGATGCTAGATATTTTCCTTCCGTGGTAATGCGGCTTTCAAGATGATCTATGAAGTAGTTCAATGATCTTTTTTGTTGTTATCGAACACATTCTTAATCCTTCCTTTCAGCGAACACAGCAGCAGCTGTGCTTTCGAATCTGGTCAAAGAAATCCGCAACGAGACTTTGTGGAGTGATCAGTCCGTATGTGGAACTGCACAACTAGCTTGTGCAATCGCTCTGCGATCGTTTGCAGTTAGTCCGGCTGATCATTTGAGTGAGTTTTATTGTTGGTCTTATCAAGTACAAGTTGCATATGAGTTTCATGACGGTCAGATTCGGTCAATAGCAGCAAATGATCATCATCAATGCTTACTGGTCGGTCCACCTAAAGGGATGAGTTAGGACGAAAAATTAAGAACCATTTTTTACAAGTGCTCGTGCTCTGTGAAAGTCTGTGCCACTTCATGTTTTATATAAACGTCAGCAACTATTTTGACACAGTGAAAGTAAAAAATCAAGTGCCGAAATGTTACTTCTAGAACTCCCTATCTCAAGTGAACCTAGGAATACAAATGGGAAAGTAACTTTTTTCAAAAGAGATGGAAAGTTATATCTAAATTTTCCTATCAAAGAGAAGCTTTCGGACTTCTGATAAACTTTCGAACAAGTATTACAAAAACCAGCTTTTGAAATTCCCAGTTACTTTCCAAGTAACCTGTTCCTTGAATGCCTTTTCTCTGTTCTTCCCGATTTTCTAAGTCAATCTTTAAATGTAAGGTTTTTTTTCTCTGCTGACGTGAGAGTTGCTGCTTTGAGAAAAGTCAAAACTTTATACCGATGCTGCGTTTATTTGAATTTTCTTCATTGACTTGAAAGTGTTCATAAAATTTCTATAGAAGAGTACCTTGAAATAGCATACATATTGCATATATAGGTTAGCGCTGAGTTAGTTGCACTTCACTCATGAAAGCACTAAGAAAATTACTCACGCTCTCATACGTTGCCTTTTTTTTTTTGAATTCATGTGTTAGTAGGTATGATAGGGCTGCGAACATCATATGCCTCAATATATGTCCTACTTGTAACTCACTATTATCCGTTTTATTTTAGATATTACGAATGTGGAAATAGACGTTGACAAAGTAGTCGATCGCGCAGTACGTAATATGGCAATGTTGTTTATTCGTCACGGTATCATCGGGTTCGGTTTTCTGTTGTCGTACTTTTCTCATTTCTATCTGCATGATCGGAATTGCGTTTTAATACAGTAAAGGAAGTAGCAGTAGTAATGGGAATAGTAAAAGAATAAATCATGAACTCGAAATTAATCCATGTTCGATGAAAATTTTTAAATATAACTCTTTGTTTTTCCGTCTCCCGCCTCTGAATTTCCACTCATAAGTATATTCTTCAGATCAGATTATTTCAAAAACTGCTGTACACATGTTCGTGTGGTGGACGGTTTACTGAAGCAACTAGTGGCTCTTTTCCCAGCTAAGGTGATTTCTCCTTAGTTACTTATTTATTGGGTGCACGATATAGTCAGCTTTCTTTCCAAAATGTTTGCTTGTTCGGTGAAAGGATTTGTTATGGCTTTAAAGATTGTATGTTCAATTCAGTTTGATCATAGCTGCGGTATAGCAGTACCCTGATGGCTTCAACGTCCAGTATGCTGCGTAGTTTTTTCGCTTCTTCAGTACTTAGGAGTTTCAAAGACTTCTCCAAAGTGCTGAGGAAATAGAAAAGGGGAGAGTTGGTGTAAATCTTGCAAACATTCCTGTGCAATCTCTGTTATCGACATTTTAGCCAGCGACTATCAGCACTGTTACAAGGATCATATCACTGTAGTTATTTGTGGTTTTATCCACCTTTTGAACATAGTGTTTCGCGGCATTACTTTGATTTGATTGCTCCTAAACCTCCGTGTGCGCATCCATCAATGAAATGGAATTAGTCTCACATGACATCAAAAATTGTTGCGGTTAAAGTGTAAGTATGCTTCTTTCAAATAAGAACAGTATGGTTGACACATGTCAGAAACGTAATGTGTTGAGAAGGTATGGGCTGCACATGCCACCTTCAGGCATGAATTGCAAGAGGAAACCTGCTGAGAGTATTCGGAAAAGCCGTTGCTTGGAATTGTGAAGGAAAGTCGTTTGCGAGTAGCTATACAAATCTGTAAAACAGGAAACGCCTCTGCGGGAAAAATCGATTGAATTGAAGAAATTGATAACTATAGAGGTATAGCGAGACGTGAACTGTAGCGGTGAAACGATTATTACTTAGAGAAAGCCTGTTAGTCTGTTAAACAACATGAACATCATATCAACATAAACATCTTAGATTCTTTATCTTCGGGCTCATTGTAGTCAATATTTATAGCAGATCCCGTCCCATTGGTCATGGGTGACTAGTTGTTTTTTTGCTGACACGTTCTGAACTGCGTTCGGAACCACCCTTGGGAGTAACGTTCTTTTCGCGAGCCAAAGTGGATGTCGTGATCTCTTTTTTCTTTGTTGCGGAATTCTATTTAGTGACTGAAAAGGTGCATCATCCTTTCTTAGAGCTGATAGTCGTTTAAATTTGTTTTCGAATCGTAAATTTCTTGCCAGTCTACCGATAATCACCTTTTAGCTTATGGAAATCGAACGGAATTCTGAAGATGAACTTAACTGGGTGGACGAGATGTCAGAGAAAGGACAACAGGTTGGCTTTTTCTTTTGGTCTCCTTTGGTGCATAGAGACCCCTCGAAGTTGTCCCATTGTAATTCCAGTGCTCAACGAATTTATATGGTTACGGCTCAAATATTTGTATGCTACTTTAGGCTACTCCTGCTTTGCACTACGAAAACCTTCTTCGATGTTTTTCGGACCTTTATCGGATTGTTGACGATCCAAAAGCTAGTGAAAATGTGAAGTCGTGTTTAATAGAACTGAGTACAGCCTTCAGTAGCTCGGGATCTGTAAGTTCTCTGTTACTACTCGAATCACCCAGTAATATTCCATATGGTACAGATGGAGCTATGTCGTTTTATCGAGCGTGCTCGCCTTTCGCATCATGTTGTTCATGCTGTTGCTTACCTTGATCTACTATGTGCAATATGCCGCAGCCGTCAGGTTGCCTCGTTCATTTTCGACGTATTCGCTAGGGTACCAGCACACGATGGTTGGTTTCTTTACGTTTTCATCTGTTGCACTTTGCTGTGCCTTCATTTAACAAGTTAATTTATAATGTATGCCTTTTCTTCCTTTTTGCCTCCCTTCTCATGCGTTGCAAAAGCAATGAACGAAAAAATTCTAGATAGTTGTATTGGATGGAACCATGTAATGTCGGCTTTGCGGTCATATGAAAGACTCTTTCGCGAAAGGCATGGTGGAACATCAATGTTTGGGTAAGTTATAGGTCTCAACCTAAACTTAAACGCCTTTTAATTTGATATTCGTCTATAGGCATTCCTTATCGCAACAACCGCCTAAAGCCGTCATTCCACCTCGCGAACTAATTGGGATGATAACGTGGATCAATCTTTCAAGAATCGTGATTACCTTGGTATGCTCTACATGACCATTCCTATCATAATTCTTTTTCCACGGCTTTTTCTAGGATGAAGATGCTGCTGAAGTGTTTTTGGAAGAGCGTCAATGGGCGGTTCTAGATGCTGCATTAGGAGTGGTTTCGGCCCCTGTTCCCTTACCTCTGAAAGGAGCTCTTTTAAAATTGGTGGCGGCATTGGCGAAGGGAGATGCTTCTGCACACAGGTAATCTTCAAAAATTGATTGAATTAGAATTGAGGATTCTATAGCGTTTTTTTTGACTTCGGCCATAAATGCTTAGAGGTCTCTGTCTCTTAACTGTCTGTTGTGTAATGATTACCTATCCATGATATATATAAACCGCTAACTTTGTGTGTCCGTTTGTATGCCCGTTTGTGCGTCCTTCCAAAAGTCACGTAGGCAAATGATTAAAGGCGTTATCAATGAAGCAGATACATATATTTCATTAGATGAGAATCTAAGGTCACTAGCGGTCGGATAAGTCTTGCCAAAAGTGATATCGAAGCGAAGAGGAGCCATGTTCCTTCACTAAGTTACAAACATTGCTGGGAGCGGTCGTAAAAAACGTTCTCCTGACTATTTACTGTCATGCTAAATCCCTATACTATGGACGATTCAACCATCGGTTCGCAGCCAACTGAGGGAGGAGAGAGGTTGGGCTTCGTGGGCAAGTAAACTTTCTGCTCACGAATAATTTTTACAGAAAGTACCCTGCATTTAATCTTTTCTCCAGACTAGACGCGTATTTTTCTGTAGAAACATAACCGGAAATCCATAGAAATCTCAATAACGAAATCGCTAATTCTAAATAGGATATTGCTCACAGATGCGCACTCCAAAGAACTATCCACTTCACAATACTTCAGCAGCTAGAAAGAGGTTTTCCAGAATTGGAACCTAGGCGAAATCTATACGACAGCTGATTGTTTGTCGTTCGTTCAATGTGCAGAAATTCGATAATACCTTAGGAAGCACCTGCATAAGTCGGGTCATGTTCGGGAGTTTGGGAGGGTTGGGCATAGGGCCAGATCAAAAGAACACATTTGAGCTTAGCAAAGCTCCTCCTTCAATGGGGAGACGTGCACAGGACTGGGTGATGTCATGGGCACAATTTCTTAAATTAGTTTCCAACAGCCCAGACACCGAGAAAAAATAATCAAAGTAGAGGGACAGGTTAACAAATCAAGTGAAGGATAGCCACCGATTGTGGGAGGACCGTTCTTGCACCGGGCGGTACTTTCCCCTCAGATTCATAACTCCATTCAAAGAGGGCGTGGAGGCTAGAAAAAGTGATAAAAAGAGTGAGCAGGGCCTTANTTGGAACATTTATCGTAAGTGGGAGGAACGGACCCCGCTCATAGAAGGCGAGGTTACGCCAAAATTTTCAGTTTGGTTCTAGGGCGTTCGAACTTGATAGGAGGCAGGCGGCAGTATGGGAGCATTTATGAATAGTAGTAGGGCCGGACTCCGCCCGCTAGGGACGGGTTTCCGCGAGATAAATGAGTGGAAATCCATAACTCCTGATCCCGTGGACTGGAGAGCAAAATCAGTAGGAGGAGGCAGTATGGAAACATTGACAATAGAAGAGGCCTTAGAGAAGAAGATCCACTGACCAATCACCTCCTAGCGCCTTTGCTATTTACAATCTAGCTTTGACTTTTCGATATGTTACATTCGACAAGAAGGGTAAGTGGAGTGATTATAAGGAGATGTATTTGGTTCACTTCTTGCTATCAGATGACGATCGCTACCCAACAGAGTTTGCGATTGAGTGAAAGATCACGGTTTCTCTTTGCTTTGATATCATTTTTAGCAAAATTTATCCGACCGCTAATAATGTTGGATTCACAATTAATGATGTATCCGTAAAGAAAAGGAGGTACATCTTTTAAGGCATTTGATAGTCTATACTCTCGCTCAGCGAAACAGCGAAATAATCGGTAGCTAACATAGTAGCCTCAGCCGCGGTGAAGTCTCTGAATACTATCTTTCTCTGAATAATAGCCTTTGTGCTATTATACGATGTTCTATTCGGACACAGCGAAGATGGCTTACAGGAAAAATGGCTCCCAATTCGGATCTGATTTTTAGGCTGTAGAGCTTTCTAAGAAAAAGGAGAATCCGAATTATTATTTACGCATAGCAAATTTCTCTCAGGAAGGAGGAACGCCCGGCGTAGCCGGGCGAACCCTTAAGAAGGAGGAGAGCCTGGCGTTAGCCGGGCGATCCGACTGGTAAATTATAAATCGTAAGATTCTAGCCGTAAGACACCTAGGGTACGAAAAGGGTTGCCCTCGTGACATCTCAGTGGGCGTAACTCATTAGGTAAAGTCATTCTTATGGCAAATCTGGGAGAACATGATTTGTACTTCATGGTGAAATATTCAGGATTTGGACGGCGCTCAATGCTCATCAGTTGTGCACGTTTGCGGAGAATGGGACATTGTTAGGTCTGCAGGTGTGCTTTTGTTTTGAGTTCTTCGAGTAAGCATGGCTTTTGTAACAAGATCAAGCTCCGTGATCTGTCGTCGTCTAAGTTGTAACCCTAGTTGACGAGAACAACGTTGTAGGGAAGAGCCAAAGTTGTTTTTGGTATCAGTTTTTCTATTTGTTTGATTGATAACTAAATTAGGGTTTTGTATACTTGCAGTTTGTTTAGAAAGAGTTGGAGGAGCGAGAGTGTGCTGAGGAGATGTACGACACTTCTCTTGGACTCGTGACGGTCTTACGATCACTTTTATCGCATACTCACATGTATGATAGTATTCTTTTTCTTGCTTTCCAGATAACATTCAATAGAATTACTCCTTCTGAATAAGATTTAATTCGTGTTCGAATTTTAGAGCCATTCCTGAAATTGCGGCTCCTTACCTGCAATATCTCACAAAATCTATAGTCTCGCAGATGGCGTCAAGGTCATATAAGGATATTGAGCAGTTCGTGAGTATCATGAGTCTATTCTCTCCTTTCCGCGCCGCCTTCGTAACTTCTGTGATTCTAGATAGCGGTCGGTCGAAATCGCTTCTTACATTGCTGTTTAACATTTGAAGTTTTCTCGTCAATGCTTTTAAAGTTTTTTTTTAATTATTCGAAAGGAATTCATTATGCGGCAATCTCTGATCCAGAAGGAGTGTTGCCGATTTGCGCGCGTACATCGCCACTTTTGTTCATTCTTTTGATGCAAATGTAGTCGTGGGGACCCCACTTCTCTGACACTTCGCGCTAGAGCACAGGGAAGGAACGGTAGCCTAGTGGGCCCGTAATGGTGCCCCCTAAGCAAATTACTATGGCATAGCACACTATCTCTTGCATTCTATCAGTGATATTCAGCCATTCGATAGGCAATGACTGCATACTTTCCTCAGAAACAAAGCCTAGTCCGTTGGAGCATTGTCAGAAATATGGTATCTCTGTTCAGCTCAATCATTCCAATATAGGTCGATCGACTTGCAATATGAGTTCGGTTATTACCTTGCAGAAAGACTAGAGGCATTCGCTTTCAACTCTTACCTGTCTTCTCTACACTTCTCTATAGTGGCTTCCGAAGCTGTTTAGCTCAATTCTAAATTATTGGGTACTTTTCTTTGATGATACGCTTATAGTTAAACTGCTCCTAAAACAGCAAAACAGCCGCTCATACCTTCTTTTCCAAATTATTTACAGTAGCGCTCAAAAGTCTTCGGTCAAATGGTTCTTCAGCCGTACTTTTCAGTCGTAACTCCTTTCCTACTAGATCTAATCATGCGAAATTTCTATGTTTGGAGCGTGGGTGTATTGTGAATATTTACCACTATTAACCTGCAACTTGATCGCGTTCCAGATATTCCAAAGGGCTTGAACTCAAAATCGCTTGAAAATACAGATGATGGTCCTTCTAGAACCTCTTTCTTTTTTGTCATGTCTAAAGTGTACGAGTGGTAATGCCGAACACAATAGATGAGAAAAACGCATATAAGGTGCGAATAAATGCAGACGTCAACAACTTTACTTTTAGCAAAATCTGCTATCTCACCTTCGCACCTGTGGATATTGCAACTTTGCAGTCAAATAGTGTTTGTTATGGTGAAATATACTCTAGTTAAACATATTCAAATTTCACGCGATTTGGTCTACTAAGAAAAAAGTTATGAACGAAAAAACGTCAAAGCGTTTCACCGAAGACTTTTGAGCGCTCCTGTACTTCGAAGCGCCATGACTTGCCTCAAAATTAACTTCATCTGTCGAAATAGAGCTTGTTATTGTTATTGGGCGGTTAAAAAAGCGATAGCCGGCTGGGAAAAGGATGTTCCGATTAGCTTGGTGAACATTGTAGCTTATACTATTTGACTTTAGCAACACCACCTCTGGAATAAATAAACAGCATTTCTCGTGTAAGAGATATGGGATTTTTGTCTTCTAACACCGGGCGAAGAAGGAGAAGTTTTTGTGGTATATCGACCGCTCATGTACAA